>CM076854.1:62847989-63105729 GCA_039519185.1 Astragalus membranaceus
ATCTAAATATTATATATCTATACTCGGTTGGACTTCATGTCTCTTGTGATTTCCTAAAAATGATTTCATTTTTAGAATCGAAAAGGATACTTATGAGGGTTTCTGTGAGTCAGATAAGAGTTTATTTTAATTCGCTCGATCCTAAAACGCTTACTCGTCCTCTTATCTTTAAAATGATGTAAATTCTAATCTTTGAAGTCGACTAAAAGTGTTGTTATTATACATTTTCATTTGACATCTATATCAGTCAAGTAATAATCATATTGGTCTTCTACTTAGTTTCCTTTTTTCTTTTAAATTATCGATTTAGTTTCTATAGTTAGTGTTCCATAGCATTTGTGTGTGAACTCACGACTTTGAACAAAAAATAAAGGACTTGTGGTATATTTTATACGTAACTAATATGAGAAAACAAATATTTAATTGCATAAGTAATTTTTTATATAAGCTATAATATCAACTTTAATTATAATCATATGTATGATTTGATTTTTATCCAAAAAGAATGACATGAATCCTTGAATTAGACAATGATACTATGGTATCCTTGAGATAGGAAGAACTCATTCAACAAAAATCGTATTTTTCATATGATTCATTCTTTCACTTCCACGTGTCGGTGAAAGCCAACATTAGATCAAAGAGAGTGGACTAAACTACAATCATTCCAAACCTTCAGTGCCCTATTCAAAATTGATGTCTTGTTTTTCTTGAAAATTGCCAATTTAACCGCATTGTTTGTGATGTCCAGGTGGCACGATTTTCCTACGTCATTCACAAGACCTAGACAACACTCGTTGCTAACTGTTTGATTTCCAACAAATACACCTAAATATACTTGTTGACCACAATTTGACGTCAATTTGATTACACATTTACTTAAATATTTCTCATATGATGACGATGGCCTTGGAGCATAATTCAACACACTAGAAGGACCGTCAGATGGTGGCTGAAGAGTTTCAGAACCAACCGACATTTTCAATAACAAAGTAAAGCTGATGAAAAAGGTCACAACTATATAAAATTTGTTCGTTGATGCCATGGTCTTTTAAAAGATTGTTTTATGTTCAAGGTTTTGTAGATGTTGTATCTGAGTTAAATGGTGGAAAAAGAAAGTCATATTTATAGTATAAATATTACAATCTTAACGTTCAAAAGTATTTAATAGACTGTTCTAACTCTTTTAAAACCGCAAACGCAAATATATGTTTCTTGTTAAAATGTTAAGTGATTTCTTATCGAAAGATAAGTTTCTTATCAAAATCTCAATTCTTAACAAAAAAACTTGTGAAAAGTTTTTTCCTAATGCAATTTCAATTTTCAAAAGTAACACACACATGAAAAATCACTGAATTCATATATGGTTTAAAGTAACAACCATAGGAAGATTTTCATGGCATAATTTAAGTAAATATTTGTATTAAATTTTCTTTAGACGTTTTTTTAGGAAAATAATTTAATCAGTTGTGCCCATAATTTCATGCCCAATTTTTTTGACTCAAAATAGGTCAATTATATTTTGAAAGAGACTATATAAAAGTTAAGTGGGTCCAAATTGAACTATAAAGTGATAGTTAAGATGAACTATATCAAAAGACAAGTTGTGTGATCAAGCTCAATTGGTGTGTGAATTTGGTGTATAGATGTTTGGTTTTTTGAAATTGAGTGATTTGTAATGTTCAATGTGATTGAATGTTGGTTGGTATAGATTGGAAACACTTGGATTGGAGTTAAAGACACAAAGTCAACATTTTTGCACACAGATAGAAAAGACGGCCGTGCTTGAAAATCGCTGGCACCCGTGTTTCTTTCTATGTAACAGTGAATTTTTAGTAACCTTCCGACTTGTTTTATTCGTAACTTTTGATCCGAAACACCAATTTATGTGTTCTTGGATGCGTTTGAAAGATAACGAAAAGATATACAACTATAAATAAACTATGAATTGTATTTTTAAATACATTCTATGAAGTCTTCTTGGTCTACCGTAACCATCACCCTTGGTGTATAGTGAGTTGTATCTATTTGTCGATTTGGTTATGCAAAACTTATCAAATGTCATGGGACTATGCTGATTATGGTAAAGCAACTGATTGAGGTATATTATAATGATTGATTTTCTGTATAAGACTGACTCGAGAGAGAAATACATATGTACATATACGTAAAAACATGACGAAGGAATAATTGAAAGAAGCGACACACTTGGGGGAGGAGTCTCCGCCAGAGGTTGGGTAGAATTTATATTATGTAAGACTACAGGTAACATCCCCAATTTCTAGCTAAGTTGGTTAATAAAAGTTAGCATGAGGTTATGTTTGATTAATTAGCAAAATAGAAGTCTATGTGTGATATTAGCTATCAGGGGTATTTTGGTCATTTCCTAACATTTAGAACACCTTCAGCTCACACATGTCAAATTCACCCAAAGTCTCCCTTTGTTTAGCAAAACTGAAAGTTTGGAATGGAAATGAGTCAGATTTATCAAGTTAAGGGTATGTTAAGAGAAAAAGGGTATCTTTGTAATTTTAAGTAAATAAATGAGGCAGAATTGTCTTTGTAATTGAACGAAGTGACGCACTTGGGGGAGAAGTCATGAGCACTGGTCCAAGACTCTCATGTAGGAACCCGTCTAATATGCCGAGTTAGGGTTTCCCGCTCGTGCGGATTGTAGCATTTAGAATATATGTAAGACTGCATCTCTTTGGGAAGGTGTCGTGGGTAATAGGTAGTGTAAGTAGGAAGGGAGGTCATGGTCCCAAGCATACTGCTCGTCTTATGCCCTTCTGAATTGTTGGGTGACGGGTCTTTGCCGGAGTTTGGGTTGCATTTATATTATGTAAGACTACGTCATCACTTAGAGTGCATTAAAGGCTAAGAATATGGTAAACGACGCCTTAAGAGGTATTACTGAGGTGAATGTTGGGAACTCACTGAGATTTCTTTGAAATCTCACCCTTTATGTGTTTTGTGGTTTTCAAATAAGCAAGGAGGTCGGGCTATTCAAAGAAAACATATTTCAGTTTAGAAGAAAATGTCTCAACTTATGATTTTGATTGTAAAATGATACCCTTATTTTGATGAAAATGGTCTTTTTGTAAAGTTATTCTATTGTACTTAAACATACTCAAAGTCATGGATGGATCAATGAATTTTCTTTTGAAAAAATATTATTAATATATGATTCTTGTACTTTCTATTTGCTGATCTAATAGTAATTTCAATAGTTCCAGATGTACTTAGTTTTATCATGTAGTTTGTATAAAAAGGATTTTGAAGGTATTTTATGGTTGAGATTCATATATCTGCATCTAAATATTATATATCTATACTCTGTTGGACTTCTTGTCTCTTGTGATTTCCTAAAAAGGATTTCATTTTTAGAATCGAAAAGGATACTTATGAGGGTTTCTGTGAGTCAGATAAGAGTTTATTTTAATTCGTTCGGTCCTAAAACGCTTACTCGTCCTCTTATCTTTAAAATGATGTAGATTCTAATCTTTGAAGTCGACTAAAAGAGTTGTTATTATACATTTTCATTTGACATCTATATCAGTCAAGTAATAATCATATTGGTCTTCTACTTAGTTTCCTTTTTTCTTTTAAATTATCGATTTAGTTTCTATAATTAGTGTTCCATATCATTTGTTTGTGAACTCACGACTTTGAACAAAAAGTAAAGGACTTGTGGTATATTTTATACGTAACTAATATGAGAAAACAATTATTTAATTGCATAAGTAATTTTTTATATAAGCTATAATATCAACTTTAATTATAATCATATGTATGATTTGATTTTTATCCAAAAAGTATGACACGAATCCTTGAATTAGACAATGATACTATGGTATCCTTGAGATAGGAAGAACTCATTCAACAAAAATCATATTTTTCATATGATTCATTCTTTCACTTCCACGTGTCGGTGAAAGCCAACATTAGATCAAAGAGAGTGGACTAAACTACAATCATTCCAAACCTTCAGTGCCCTATTCAAAATTGATGTCTTGTTTTTTTTGAAAATTGCCAATTTAACTGCATTGTTTGTGATGTCCAGGTGGCACGATTTTCCTACGTCATTCACAAGACCTAGACAACACTCGTTGCTAACTGTTTGATTTCCAACAAATACACCTAAATATACTTGTTGACCACAATTTGGGGTCAATTTGATTACACATTTACTTAAATATTTCTCATATGATGACGACGACCATGGAGCATAATTCAACACACTAGAAGGACCGTGAGATGGTGGCTGAAGAGTTTCAGAACCAACAGACATTTTCAATAACAAAGTAAAGCTGATGAGAAAGGTCACAACTATATAAAATTTGTTTGTTGATGCCATGGTCTTTTAAAAGATTGTTTTATGTTCAACACACTAGAAGGACCGTGAGATGGTGGCTGAAGAGTTTCAGAACCAACAGACATAGATTGTTCTAACTCTTTTAAAACCGCAAAAGCAAATATATGTTTCTTGTTAAAAAATTAAGTGATTTCTTATCGAAAGATAAGTTTCTTATCAAAATCTCAATTCCTAACAAAAAAACTTGTGAAAAGTTTTTTCCTAATGCAATTTCAATTTTCAAAAGTAACACACACATGAAACATCACTGAAATCATATATGGTTTAAAATAACAATGATAGGGAGATTTTCATGGCATAATTTAAGTAAATATTTGTATAAAATTTTCTTTAGACGTTTTTTTAGGAAAATAATTTAATCAGTTGTGCCCATAATTTCATGCTCATTTTTTTTGACTCAAAATAGGTCAATTATATTTGGAAAGAGACTATAGAAAAGTTAAGTGGGTCCAAATTGAACTATAAAGTGATAGATAATATAAACTATATCAAAAGACAAGTTGTGTGATCAAGCTCAATTGGTGTGTGAATTTGGTGTATAGATGTTTGGTTTTTTGAAATTGAGTGATTTGTAATGTTCAATGTGATTTAATGTTGGTTGGTATAGATTGGAAACACTTGGATTGAAGTTAAAGACACAAAGTCAGCATTTTTGCACACAGATAGAAAAAAACGGCTGTGTTTGAAAATCACTGGCACCCGTGTTTCTTTCAATGTAACAGTGAATTTTTAGTAACCTTCCGACTTGTTTTATTCGTAACTTTTGATCTGAAACATCAATTTATGTCTTCTTGGATGCGTTTGAAAGCTAACGAAAAGATATACAACTATAAATAAACTATGAATTGTATTTTTAAATACATTCTATGAAGTCTTCTTGATCTACCGTAACCATCACCCTTGGTGTATAGTGAGTTGTATCTATTTGTCGATTTGGTTTTGAAAAACTTATCAAATGTCATGGACTATGCTGATTATGGTAAAGCAACTGATTGAGGTATATTATAATGATTGATTTTCTGTGTAAGACTGACTCGAGAGAGAAATACATATGACATATACGTAAAATCATGACGAATGAATAATTGAAAGAAGAGACACACTTGGGGGAGGAGTCTTCGCCAGAGGTTGGGTAGAATTTATATTATGTAAGACTACATGTAACATCCCCAAATTCTAGCTAAGTTGGTTAATAAAAGTTAGCATGAGGTTATGTTTGATTAATTAGCAAAATAGAAGTCTATGTGTGATATTAGCTATCAGGGGTATTTTGGTCATTTCCTAACATTTAGAACACCTTCAGCTCACACATGTCAAAGTCACCCAAAGTCTCCCTTTGTTTAGCAAAACTGAATGTTTGGAATGGAAATGAGTCATAGTTATCAAGTTAAGGGTATGTTAAGAGAAAAAGGGTATCTTTCTAATTTTAAGTAAATAAATGAGGGCAGAATTGTCTTTGTAATTGAATGAAGTGACGCACTTGGGGGAGGAGTCATGAGCCCTGGTCCAAGACTCTCATGTAGGAACACGTCTAATATGTCGAGTTAGGGTTTCCCGCTCGTGCGGATTGTAGCATTTAGAATATATGTAAGACTGCATCTCTTTTGGAATGTGTCCTGGGTAATAGGTAGTGTAAGTAGGAAGGGAGGTCATGGTCCCAAGCATACTGCTCGTCTTATGCCCTTCCGAATTTTTGGGTGACGGGTCTCTGCCGGAGTTTGGGTTGCATTTATCTAATGTAAGACTACGTCATCACTTAGAGTGCATTAAAGGCTAAGAATATGGTAAACGACGCCTTAAGAGGTATTAGTGAGGTGCATGTTGGGAACTCACTGAGATTTCTTTGAAATCTCACCCTTTATGTGTTTTGTGGTTTTCAAATAAGCAAGGAGGTCGGGCTATGCAAAGAAAACATATTTCAGTTTTGAAGAAAATGTCTCAACTTATGATTTTGATTGTAAAATGATACCCATATTTTGATGAAAATGGTCTTTTTGTAAAGTTATTCTATTGTACTTAAACATACTCAAAGTCATGGGTGGATCAATGAATTTTCTTTTGAAAAAATATTATTAATATATGATTCTTGTACTTTCTATTTGCTGAACTAATAGTAATTTCAATAGTTCCAAATGTACTTAGTTTTATAATGTAGTTTGTATAAAAAGGATTTTGAAGGTATTTTATGGTTGAGATTCATATATCTGCATCTAAATATTATATATCTATACTCGGTTGGACTTCATGTCTCTTGTGATTTCCTAAAAATGATTTCATTTTTAGAATCGAAAAGGATACTTATGAGGGTTTCTGTGAGTCAGATAAGAGTTTATTTTAATTCGCTCGATCCTAAAACGCTTACTCGTCCTCTTATCTTTAAAATGATGTAAATTCTAATCTTTGAAGTCGACTAAAAGAGTTGTTATTATACATTTTCATTTGACATCTATATCAGTCAAGTAATAATCATATTGGTCTTCTACTTAGTTTCCTTTTTTCTTTTAAATTATCGATTTAGTTTCTATAGTTAGTGTTCCATAGCATTTGTGTGTGAACTCACGACTTTGAACAAAAAATAAAGGACTTGTGGTATATTTTATACGTAACTAATATGAGAAAACAAATATTTAATTGCATAAGTAATTTTTTATATAAGCTATAATATCAACTTTAATTATAATCATATGTATGATTTGATTTTTATCCAAAAAGAATGACATGAATCCTTGAATTAGACAATGATACTATGGTATCCTTGAGATAGGAAGAACTCATTCAACAAAAATCGTATTTTTCATATGATTCATTCTTTCACTTCCACGTGTCGGTGAAAGCCAACATTAGATAAAAGAGAGTGGACTAAACTACAATCATTCCAAACCTTCAGTGCCCTATTCAAAATTGATGTCTTGTTTTTCTTGAAAATTGCCAATTTAACCGCATTGTTTGTGATGTCCAGGTGGCACGATTTTCCTACGTCATTCACAAGACCTAGACAACACTCGTTGCTAACTGTTTGATTTCCAACAAATACACCTAAATATACTTGTTGACCACAATTTGGCGTCAATTTGATTACACATTTACTTAAATATTTCTCATATGATGACGATGGCCTTGGAGCATAATTCAACACACTAGAAGGACCGTCAGATGGTGGCTGAAGAGTTTCAGAACCAACCGACATTTTCAATAACAAAGTAAAGCTGATGAAAAAGGTCACAACTATATAAAATTTGTTCGTTGATGCCATGGTCTTTTAAAAGATTGTTTTATGTTCAAGGTTTTGTAGATGTTGTATCTGAGTTAAATGGTGGAAAAAGAAAGTCATATTTATAGTATAAATATTACAATCTTAACGTTCAAAACTATTTAATAGACTGTTCTAACTCTTTTAAAACCGCAAACGCAAATATATGTTTAAGTGATTTCTTATCGAAAGATAAGTTTCTTATCAAAATCTCAATTCTTAACAAAAAAACTTGTGAAAAGTTTTTTCCTAATGCAATTTCAATTTTCAAAAGTAACACACACATGAAAAATCACTGAATTCATATATGGTTTAAAGTAACAACCATAGGAAGATTTTCATGGCATAATTTAAGTAAATATTTGTATTAAATTTTCTTTAGACGTTTTTTTAGGAAAATAATTTAATCAGTTGTGCCCATAATTTCATGCCCAATTTTTTTGACTCAAAATAGGTCAATTATATTTTGAAAGAGACTATATAAAAGTTAAGTGGGTCCAAATTGAACTATAAAGTGATAGTTAAGATGAACTATATCAAAAGACAAGTTGTGTGATCAAGCTCAATTGGTGTGTGAATTTGGTGTATAGATGTTTGGTTTTTTGAAATTGAGTGATTTGTAATGTTCAATGTGATTGAATGTTGGTTGGTATAGATTGGAAACACTTGGATTGGAGTTAAAGACACAAAGTCAACATTATTGCACACAGATAGAAAAGACGGCCGTGCTTGAAAATCGCTGGCACCCGTGTTTCTTTCTATGTAACAGTGAATTTTTAGTAACCTTCCGACTTGTTTTATTCGTAACTTTTGATCCGAAACACCAATTTATGTGTTCTTGGATGCGTTTGAAAGATAACGAAAAGATATACAACTATAAATAAACTATGAATTGTATTTTTAAATACATTCTATGAAGTCTTCTTGGTCTACCGTAACCATCACCCTTGGTGTATAGTGAGTTGTATCTATTTGTCGATTTGGTTATGCAAAACTTATCAAATGTCATGGACTATGCTGATTATGGTAAAGCAACTGATTGAGGTATATTATAATGATTGATTTTCTGTATAAGACTGACTCGAGAGAGAAATACATATGTACATATACGTAAAAACATGACGAAGGAATAATTGAAAGAAGCGACACACTTGGGGGAGGAGTCTCCGCCAGAGGTTGGGTAGAATTTATATTATGTAAGACTACAGGTAACATCCCCAATTTCTAGCTAAGTTGGTTAATAAAAGTTAGCATGAGCTTATGTTTGATTAATTAGCAAAATAGAAGTCTATGTGTGATATTAGCTATCAGGGGTATTTTGGTCATTTCCTAACATTTAGAACACCTTCAGCTCACACATGTCAAATTCACCCAAAGTCTCCCTTTGTTTAGCAAAACTGAAAGTTTGGAATGGAAATGAGTCAGATTTATCAAGTTAAGGGTATGTTAAGAGAAAAAGGGTATCTTTGTAATTTTAAGTAAATAAATGAGGGCAGAATTGTCTTTGTAATTGAACGAAGTGACGCACTTGGGGGAGAAGTCATGAGCACTGGTCCAAGACTCTCATGTAGGAACCCGTCTAATATGCCGAGTTAGGGTTTCCCGCTCGTGCGGATTGTAGCATTTAGAATATATGTAAGACTGCATCTCTTTGGGAACGTGTCGTGGGTAATAGGTAGTGTAAGTAGGAAGGGAGGTCATGGTCCCAAGCATACTGCTCGTCTTATGCCCTTCCGAATTGTTGGGTGACGGGTCTCTGCCGGAGTTTGGGTTGCATTTATCTAATGTAAGACTACGTCATCACTTAGAGTGCATTAAAGGCTAAGAATATGGTAAACGACGCCTTAAGAGGTATTAGTGAGGTGCATGTTGGGAACTCACTGAAATTTCTTTGAAATCTCACCCTTTATGTGTTTTGTGGTTTTCAAATAAGCAAGGAGGTCGGGCTATGCAAAGAAAACATATTTCAATTTTGAAGAAAATGTCTCAACTTATGATTTTGATTGTAAAATGATACCCTTATTTTGATGAAAATGGTCTTTTTGTAAAGTTATTCTATTGTACTTAAACATACTCAAAGTCATGGATGGATAAATGAATTTTCTTTTGAAAAAATATTATTAATATATGATTCTTGTACTTTCTATTTGCTGAACTAATAGTAATTTCAATAGTTCCAAATGTACTTAGTTTTATAATGTAGTTTGTATAAAAAGGATTTTGAAGGTATTTTATGGTTGAGATTCATATATCTGCATCTAAATATTATATATCTATACTCGGTTGGACTTCATGTCTCTTGTGATTTCCTAAAAATGATTTCATTTTTAGAATCGAAAAGGATACTTATGAGGGTTTCTGTGAGTCAGATAAGAGTTTATTTTAATTCGCTCGGTCCTAAAATGCTTACTCGTCCTCTTATCTTTAAAATGATGTAAATTCTAATCTTTGAAGTCGACTAAAAGAGTTGTTATTATACATTTTCATTTGACATCTATATCAGTCAAGTAATAATCATATTGGTCATCTACTTAGTTTCCTTTTTTCTTTTAAATTATCGATTTAGTTTCTATAATTAGTGTTCCATAGCATTTGTGTGTGAACTCACGACTTTGAACAAAAAATAAAGGACTTGTGGTATATTTTATACGTAACTAATATGAGAAAACAAATATTTAATTGCATAAGTAATTTTTTATATAAGCTATAATATCAACTTTAATTATAATCATAAGTATGATTTGATTTTTATCCAAAAAGAATGACATGAATCCTTGAATTAGACAATGATACTATGGTATCCTTGAGATAGGAAGAACTCAGTCAACAAAAATCGTATTTTTCATATGATTCATTCTTTCACTTCCACGTGTCGGTGAAAGCCAACATTAGATCAAAGAGAGTGGACTAAACTACAATCATTCCAAACCTTCAGTGCCCTATTCAAAATTGATGTCTTGTTTTTCTTGAAAATTGCCAATTTAACCGCATTGTTTGTGATGTCCAGGTGGCACGATTTTCCTACGTCATTCACAAGACCTAGACAACACTCGTTGCTAACTGTTTGATTTCCAACAAATACACCTAAATATAATTGTTGACCACAATTTGGCGTTAATTTGATTACACATTTACTTAAATATTTCTCATATGATGACGATGGCCTTGGAGCATAATTCAACACACTAGAAGGACCGTGATATGGTGGCTGAAGAGTTTCTGAACCAACCGACATTTTCAATAACAAAGTAAAGCTGATGAAAAAGGTCACAACTATATAAAATTTGTTCGTTGATGCCATGGTCTTTTAAAAGATTGTTTTATGTTCAAGGTTTTGTAGATGTTGTATCTGAGTTAAATGGTGGAAAAAGAAAGTCATATTTATAGTATAAATATTACAATCTTAACGTTCAAAAGTATTTAATAGACTGTTCTAACTCTTTTAAAACCGCAAACGCAAATATATGTTTCTTGTTAAAATGTTAAGTGATTTCTTATCGAAAGATAAGTTTCTTATCAAAATCTCAGTTCCTAACAAAAAAACTTGTGAAAAGTTTTTTCCTAATGCAATTTCAATTTTCAAAAGTAACACACACATGAAAAATCACTGAATTCATATATGGTTTAAAGTAACAACGATAGGAAGATTTTCATGGCATAATTTAAGTAAATATTTGTATTAAATTTTCTTTAGACGTTTTTTTTGGAAAATAATTTAATCAGTTGTGCCCATAATTTCATGCTCATTTTTTTTGACTCAAAATAGGTCAATTATATTTTGAAAGAGACTATATAAAAGTTAAGTGGGTCCAAATTGAACTATAAAGTGATAGATAATATAAACTATATCAAAAGACAAGTTGTGTGATCAAACTCAATTGGTGTGTGAATTTGGTGTATAGATGTTTGGTTTTTTGAAATTGAGTGATTTGTAATGTTCAATGTGATTGAATGTTGGTTGGTATAGATTGGAAACACTTGGATTGGAGTTAAAGACACAAAGTCAACATTTTTGCACACAGATAGAAAAGACGGCCGTGCTTGAAAATCACTGGCACCCGTGTTTCTTTCTATGTAACAGTGAATTTTTAGTAACCTTCCGACTTGTTTTATTCGTAACTTTTGATCCGAAACACCAATTTATGTGTTCTTGGATGCGTTTGAAATATAACGAAAAGATATACAACTATAAATAAACTATGAATTGTATTTTTAAATACATTCTATGAAGTCTTCTTGATCTACCCTAACCATCACCCTTGGTGTATAGTGAGTTGTATCTATTTGTCGATTTGGTTATGCAAAACTTATCAAATGTCATGGACTATGCTGATTATGGTAAAGCAACTGATTGAGGTATATTATAATGATTGATTTTCTGTATAAGACTGACTCGAGAGAGAAATACATATGTACATATACGTAAAAACATGACGAAGGAATAATTGAAAGAAGCGACACACTTGGGGGAGGAGTCTCCGCCAGAGGTTGGGTAGAATTTATATTATGTAAGACTACAGGTAACATCCCCAATTTCTAGCTAAGTTGGTTAATAAAAGTTAGCATGAGGTTATGTTTGATTAATTAGCAAAATAGAAGTCTATGTGTGATATCAGCTATCAGGGGTATTTTGGTCATTTCCTAACATTTAGAACACCTTAAGCTCACACATGTCAAAGTCACCCAAAGTCTCCCTTTGTTTAGCAAAACTGAAAGTTTGGAATGGAAATGAGTCAGAGTTATCAAGTTAAGGGTATGTTAAGAGAAAAAGGGTATCTTTGTAATTTTAAGTAAATAAATGAGGGCAGAATTGTCTTTGTAATTGAACGAAGTGACGCACTTGGGGGAGGAGTCATGAGCCCTGGTCCAAGACTCTCATGTAGGAACCCGTCTAATATGCCGAGTTAGGGTTTCCCGCTCGTGCGGATTGTAGCATTTAGAATATATGTAAGACTGCATCTCTTTGGGAACGTGTCGTGGGTAATAGGTAGTGTAAGTAGGAAGGGAGGTCAAGGTTCCAAGCATACTGCTCGTCTGATGCCCTTTTGAATTGTTGGGTGACGGGTCTCCGCCGGAGTTTGGGTTGCATTTATATTATGTAAGACTACGTCATAACTTAGAGTGCATTAAAGTCTAAGAATATGGTAAACGACGCCTTAAGAGGTATTACTGAGGTGCATGTTGGGAACTCACTGAGATTTCTATGAAATCTCACCCTCTATGTGTTTTGTGGTTTTCAAATAAGCAAGGAGGCCGGGCTATGCAAAGAAAACATATTTCAATTTTGAAGAAAATGTCTCAACTTATGATTTTGATTGTAAAATGATACCCTTATTTTGATGAAAATGGTCTTTTTGTAAAGTTATTCTATTGTACTTAAACATACTCAAAGTCATGGATGGATCAATGAATTTTCTTTTGAAAAAATATTATTAAAATATGGTTCTTGTACTTTCTATTTCCTGAACTAATAGTAATTTCAATAGTTCTAGATGTACTTAGTTTTATAATGTAGTTTGTATAAAAAGGATTTTGAAGGTATTTTATGGTTGAGATTCATATATTTGCATCGAAATATTATATATCTATACTCCGTTGGACTTCTTGTCTCTTGTGATTTCCTAAAAAGGATTTCATTTTTAGAATCGAAAAGGATACTTATGAGGGTTTCTGTGAGTCAGATAAGAGTTTATTTTAATTCGCTCGGTCCTAAAACGCTTACTCGCCCTCTTATCTTTAAAATGATGTAAATTCTAATCTTTGAAGTCGACTAAAAGAGTTGTTATTATACATTTTCATTTGACATCTATATCAGTCAAGTAATAATCATATTGGTCTTCTACTTAGTTTCCTTTTTTCTTTTAAATTATCGATTTAGTTTCTATAATTAGTGTTCCATATCATTTGTTTGTCGTAACACCCCGGTATTTCCATCGAGTAAAAATACCCAAGTGCACCATCCCTAAAACATCAGAGATAATATTTCTTGTATAGATACTAAACACTACTATATAGTTCTCGCTGAATAACAACAAAATAGTCTTAAATACAAATAAGACCGAACAAGGTTCCCTGACCATAACCTTCAGCAAACAATAGGGCTCAATATCATACAAGAAAGCGGAATAAAGTCATAACACTAAGACATAGAGTCGTAGTACATAGAAAACAAAAGGAAATGTAATCTTAAGCATAAAAGCTAAGTCTTCAGCCACCATCCGAGTGCCACCTACTCGTGCCTCTTGGATTTCCACTTTCCCTGTTTATCTGTAAAACAACAACATATAAACAATGTGATACAATATCAATGAGTTCTACCGAGACCCCGATCTACGCTCTCGGTTCAATTATAAAAACCTTTTCATTTCGAAGTTTAATTTATAAACCACGTGCATTTTATTTCAACGCGACTTTGACTGCAATCCAGTGCTAAATTCCGGTGAACGTGTTATAACTCAGTACGGAACCGACTGCAATCCTGTGCTAAATCCCGGTGAACCGTACAGTACGACACCGACTGCAATCCAGTGCTAAATCCCGGTGAATCGTACAACAAAACTTTTAACATAACACCGATTGCAATCCTGTGCTGAATCCCGGTGAACCCCCTTACCAATAGTACTTTCCCTAATGGTATAGGGCCTAGGGTAAGGGATCATGACTGCCCCGCCTAGTATGTTAACATGGGTCGTCACCCAACTCGATATAATAAATATATCTACAGACACATGAACATTTAGTTCATTTACATTAGACCGATAACTGGACATAATACCCGCATTGGGCCGTTTCCTATAGTCGATATAATATATATATCGTGAATCGTAGACCGGTTTAGACGAATAAATAATAACCATCCCGCGTCAGTTATACCATACCACGTAGGACTCATAGTTCGCTTTATTATTAATAAAACATATCCGCACACGTGTACTATTGTTCGACTTTTCGAAACAATTTCAACTTCAAAAGTATTTTTTAAAACCCTTTTGAAACATACCCAAAATCATGGCATTTTAAGCCTAATATCATTATAGAAGGGTTAGGAAAGGATTGGAATCGATCGGGATCATTTCAGGCTATTTTGGAAAACAGAATCAGAACACAGCGCACGGTCCGTGCTCCCATACGCACGGGTCGTGTGCCCTGTAACGCATTTTTGAGGAATGGAAACCGAATGGGACGCACGGTTCGTGGGCTAGGGGCGCACGGATCGTGCGCATTTGACAGCATTCCGTTTTCATTCCGTTTTAAGTTTTTCTTTGTTCCGATCAATTCCGATCACTTCCGGTACCTGTTCCAGTCCAGTCCCAACACAAAAACAGTACGAACAAATCCAAAAATATTCATCAATCAATCAAACATATCAATCCATAACACTCAGACATCAATTTCCTCAAAATCTGTTAATCGTCGATCTAACGGTTTTTCTACCAAAACGATATTTTACACGCAATTCAAGTCAAAACAATCACATCAAACAAACAGTCGAATCAATTAACATAAAATTCGTTTCAATCAATCAATTCAAAACATAAATCCTAAACGTGAGTAAAACTCACCTATCGTGATGAAAATCACGAAGCACCGAGACTTTCCGCGAGAACGCTTTTCTGACATCACCACACGAACGCTCCCCGAATCAACTCCATGTTCCGGTGACATCCGAATCCGCTCCTAAAGCTTTCCACTCGATCACGAGACCTCTTTTTGACCAAAATACCGAATTCCTCGAAATCCTCCATGAACACTATTCATCATCCCTAACCTCCAAAAGCTACTATTCACAAAAACCCCCAAATTGGATTTTACAAACCCTAACTCACTCAAGCTTGAATTCTTCACTCTTAGATGACAATCCAACCTCTCTATGGTATTTTCCTAGGCTTCCAAGACAACAGGTGAAACAAGAAACCCAACATCTCTCATTTTCTTCACAATTTCGAAAATGGTGGATTTGAGGATAGTGAATGGATGATGATGATTTTGGTGTCAAAATGAAGAGGAAGTAACGTTGAACGTTTTTTGTGTTGGAAGGAAGTCGTTTTGATGAACCGAAGCATCCCATTTTCCTCTTCTTCTTCCACACCCATTCTTTCTTTTTCTCTTCTTTCTCTCCTTTCTCTTATTTCGATTCCAAAACTTCCTTGACCCGTATTATCCGGTTAACGATCCGATGACAACCAATAAATAATTTTAGCACTCAATAAATTTACCAGTCAAGTACTAAATTAATTTAATTGGGTTAACATCCAAATAATTCGGCTAATTATTTTGAGGATGTTACATTTGTGAACTCACGACTTTGAACAAAAAATAAAGGACTTGTGGTATATTTTATACATAACTAATATGAGAAAACAATTATTTAATTGCATAAGTAATTTTTTATATAAGCTATAATATCAACTTTAATTATAATCATATGATTTGATTTTTATCCAAAAAGAATGACATGAATCCTTGAATTAGACAATGATACTATGGTATCCTTGAGATAGGAAGAACTCATTCAACAAAAATCGTATTTTTCATATGATTCATTCTTTCACTTCCACGTGTCGGTGAAAGCCAACATTAGATCAAAGAGAATGGACTAAAATACAATCATTCCAAACCTTCAGTGCCCTATTCAAAATTGATGTCTTGTTTTTCTTGAAAATTGACAATTTAACCGCATTGTTTGTGATGTCCAGGTGGCACGATTTTCCTACGTCATTCACAAGACCTAGACAACACTCGTTGCTAACTGTTTGATTTCCAACAAATACACCTAAATATACTTGTTGACCACAATTTGACGTCAATTTGATTACACATTTACTTAAATATTTCTCATATGATGACGATGGCCTTGGAGCATAATTCAACACACTAGAAGGACCGTGAGATGGTGGCTGAAGAGTTTCAGAACCAACAGACATTTTCAATAACAAAGTAAAGCTGATCAAAAAGGTCACAACTATATAAAATTTGTTCGTTGATGCCATGGTCTTTTAAAAGATTGTTTTATGTTCAAGGTTTTGTAGATGTTGTATCTGAGTTAAATGGTGGAAAAAGAAAGTCATATTTATAGTATAAATATTACAATCTTAACGTTCAAAAGTATTTAATAGATTGTTCTAACTCTTTTAAAACCGCAAAAGCAAATATATGTTTCTTGTTAAAATGTTAAGTGATTTATTATCGAAAGATAAGTTTCTTATCAAAATCTCAATTCCTAACAAAAAAACTTGTGAAAAGTTTTTTCCTAATGCAATTTCAATTTTCAAAAGTTACACACCAATGAAAAATCACTGAATTCATATATGGTTTAAAATAACAATGATAGGAAGATTTTCATGGCATAATTTAAGTAAATATTTGTATAAAAATTTTTGTAGACGTTTTTTTAGGAAAATAATTTAATCAGTTGTGCCCATAATTTCATGCTCATTTTTTTTGACTCAAAATAGGTCAATTATATTTTGAAAGAGACTATATAAAAGTTAAGTGGGTCCAAATTGAACTATAAAGTGATAGATAATATAAACTATATCAAAAGACAAGTTGTGTGATCAGGCTCAATTGGTGTGTGAATTTGGTGTATAGATGTTTGGTTGTTTTGAAATTGAGTGATTTGTAATGTTCAATGTGATTGAATGTTGGTTGGTATAGATTGGAAATACTTGGATTGAAGTTAAAGACACAAAGTCAGCATTTTTGCACACAGATAGAAAAAACGGCCGTGTTTGAAAATCACTGGCACCCGTGTTTCTTTCTATATAACAGTGAATTTTTAGTAACCTTCCGACTTGTTTTATTCGTAACTTTTGATCTGAAACACCAATTTATGTGTTCTTGGATGCGTTTGAAAGCTAACGAAAAGATATACAACTATAAATAAACTAGGAATTGTATTTTTAAATACATTCTATGAAGTCTTCTTGATCTACCCTAACCATCACCCTTGGTGTATAGTGAGTTGTATCTATTTGTCGATTTGGTTTTGAAAAACTTATCAAATGTCATGGACTATGTTGATTATGGTAAAGCAACTGATTGAGGTATATTATAATGATTGATTTTATGTGTAAGACTGACTCAAGAGAGAAATACATATGTACATATACGTAAAAACATGACGAAGGAATAATTGAAAGAAGCGACACACTTGGGGGAGGAGTCTCCGCCAGAGGTTGGGTAGAATTTATATTATGTAAGACTACATGTAACATCCCCAATTTCTAGCTAAGTTGGTTAATAAAAGTTAGCATGAGGTTATGTTTGATTAATTAGCAATATAGAAGTCTATGTGTGATATTAGCTATCAGGGGTATTTTGGTCATTTCCTAACATTTAGAACACCTTCAGCTCACACATGTCAAATTCACCCAAGTTCTCCCTTTGTTTAGCAAAACAGAAAGTTTGGAATGGAAATGAGTCATAGTTATCAAGTTAAGGGTATGTTAAGAGAAAAAGGGTATCTTTGTAATTTTAAGTAAATAAATGAGGGCAGAATTGTCTTTGTAATTGAACGAAGTGACGCACATGGGGGAGGAGTCATGAGCCCTGGTCCAAGACTCTCATGTAGGAACCCGTCTAATATGCCGAGTTAGGGTTTCCCGCTCGTGCGGATTGTAGCATTTAGAATATATGTAAGACTGCATCTCATTGGGAACGTGTCGTGGGTAATAGGTAGTGTAAGTAGGAAGGGAGGTCATGGTCCCAAGCATACTGCTCGTCTTATGCCCTTCTGAATTGTTGGGTGACGGGTCTCCGCCGGAGTTTGGGTTGCATTTATATTTTGTAAGACTACGTCATCACTTAGAGTGCATTAAAGGCTAAGAATATGGTAAACGACGCCTTAAGAGGTATTAGTGAGGTGCATGTTGGGAACTCACTGAGATTTCTTTGAAATCTCACCCTTTATGTGTTTTGTGGTTTTCAAATAAGCAAGGAGGTCGGGCTATGTAAAGAAAACATATTTCAGTTTTGAAGAAAATGTCTCAATTTATGATTTTGATTGTAAAATGATACACTTATTTTGATGAAAATGGTCTTTTTGTAAAGTTATTCTATTGTACTTAAACTTACTCAAAGTCATGGATGGATCAATGAATTTTCTTTTCAAAAAATATTATTAAAATATGATTCTTGTACTTTCTATTTGCTGAACTAATAGCAATTTCAATAGTTCCAGATGTACTTAGTTTTATAGTGTTGTTTGTATAAAAAGGATTTTGAAGGTATTTTATGGTTGAGATTCATATATCTGCATCTAAATATTATATATCTATACTCCGTTGGACTTCTTGTCTCTTGTGATTTCCTAAAAACGATTTCATTTTTAGAATCGAAAATGATACTTATGAGGGTTTCTGTGAGTCAGATAAGAGTTTATTTTAATTCGCTCGGTCCTAAAACGATTCCTCGTCCTCTTATCTTTAAAATGATGTAAATTCTAATCTTTGAAGTCGACTAAAAGAGTTGTTATTATACATTTTCATTTGACATCTATATCTGTCAAGTAATAATCATATTGGTCTTCTACTTAGTTTCCTTTTTTCTTTTAAATTATCGATTTAGTTTCTTTAATTAGTGTTCCATATCATTTGTTTGTGAACTCACGACTTTGAACAAAAAATAATGGACTTGTGGTATATTTTATACGTAACTAATATGAGAAAACAATTATTTAATTGCATAAGTAATTTTTTATATAAGCTATAATATCAACTTTAATTATAATCATATGTATGATTTGATTTTTATCCAAAAAGAATGACATGAATCCTTGAATTAGACAATGATACTATGGTATCCTTGAGATACGAAGAACTCATTCAACAAAAATAATATTTTTCATATGATTCATTCTTTCACTTCCACGTGTCGGTGAAAGCCAACATTAGATCAAAGAGAGTGGACTAAACTACAATCATTCCACACCTTCAGTGCCCTATTCAAAATTGATGTCTTGTTTTTCTTGAAAATTGCCAATTTAACCGCATTGTTTGTGATGTCCAGGTGGCACGATTTTCCTACGTCATTCACAAGACCTAGACAACACTCGTTGCTAACTGTTTGATTTCCAACAAATACACCTAAATATACTTGTTGACCACAATTTGGCGTCAATTTGATTACACATTTACTTAAATATTTCTCATATGATGACGATGGCCTTGGAGCATAATTCAACACACTAGAAGGACCGTGAGATGGTGGCTGAAGAGTTTCAGAACCAACAGACATTTTCAATAACAAAGTAAAGCTGATGAAAAAGGTCACAACTATATAAAATTTGTTCGTTGATGCCATGGTCTTTTAAAAGATTGTTTTATGTTAAAGGTTTTGTAGATGTTGTATCTGAGTTAAATGGTGGAAAAAGAAAGTCATATTTATAGTATAAATATTACAATCTTAACGTTCAAAAGTAATTAATAGATTGTTCTAACTCTTTTAAAACCGCAAAAGCAAATATATGTTTCTTGTTAAAATGTTAAGTGATTTCTTATCGAAAGATAAGTTTCTTATCAAAATCTCAATTCCTAACAAAAAAACATGTGAAAAGTTTTTTCCTAATGCAATTTCAATTTCCAAAAGTAACACACACATGAAAAATCACTGAATTCATATATGGTTTAAAATAACAATGATAGGAAGATTTTCATGGCATAATTTAAGTAAATATTTGTATAAAATTTTCTTTAGACGTTTTTTTAGGAAAATAATTTAATCAGTTGTGCCCATAATTTCATGCTCATTTTTTTTACTCAAAATAGGTCAATTATATTTTGAAAGAGACTATCTAAAAGTTAAGTGGGTCCAAATTGAACTATAAAATGATAGATAATATAAACTATATCAAAAGACAAGTTGTGTGATCAAGCTCAATTGGTAAAATGATACCCTTATTACTTGACTGATTTAGATGTCAAATGAAAATGTCTCAACTTATTATTTTGATTGTAAAATGATACCCTTATTTTGATGAAAATGGTCTTTTTGTAAAGTTATTCTATTGTACTTAAACATACTCAAAGTCATGGATGGATCAATGAATTTTCTTTTGAAAAAATATTATTAAAATATGATTCTTGTACTTTCTCTTTGCTGAACTAATAGTAATTTCAATAGTTCCAGATGTACTTAGTTTTATAATGTAGTTTGTATAAAAAGCATTTTGAAGGTATTTTATGGTTGAGATTCATATATCTGCATCTAAATATTATATATCTATACTCTGTTGGACTTCTTGTCTCTTGTGATTTCCTAAAAAGGAATTCATTTTTAGAATCTGTTGCACCCCGAAAAATCCGGTTTGGATTTCTCGATGTACAACGTAGAAGATAAATGAAGCCGCCATCAATATTTTAGTTTTTAGACGAAAACATTGAAAAAACGTCTTTTTATACAAGGCGGGTGGTCTTTTCGAAATCAGGAGATGTAGGTTCGGGGGTCGGTTAGACACGGGGAAGGTATAAGCACCCCGCATCTCCTTTCTACCGAAAGGGAACCATTAATTTGATGTGTGGTTTCGACAGAGTTTGATTTGAAACGATGTTCTATTTCTTTTCGTTTTTTTTCTTTTTTATTTGAGAAAAGCGTTTGGAAAGAAGACGGGGAAAAGAAAGATTTTTTTTTTGGTATTTTTTGAAAAGGGTGCTTGACGGGACGTGGCCCGCTCCTACGTATCCTCAGATGCAATGAGGAAATCAAAGCTACGTAGTTCTCCTCGGTCGAGAAACTTTGGGTGTGTTGGTGTCTTTTATTGCAGGGGTTCTCGGGTCTGAACTGTACAGTCCACTAACCCTAAAACATAGACATCCCCGCCTGTACAGGCGACGTGCCCCCTACTTATCGAAAAGTGATTTGAGTTACTTAAAAAAAAGATTTGCCGTGAGATTGGTAGTTTTTGTTCGAGCAAGTATCTTAGGCTCGCACGAGCTGTACAACTCGCTAATCCTAAGACTCTAACCAATGTCGAACGTACATCCGAATCGGTTCCTCACTCATTTTTGAAAAGGGTTGAAGTTGTTAATTATTTGTTTTAATCCTCATAAGTATCCCAAGATGTTTGAGTTGTACAACTCCGATCTTAGGACGTTAGACAACATCGGTCGTACGTCCGACTTGCCTCCTTATGAGTTTTCCAAAAGGTTGATTATTGATCTAAAAAGAAATTGATTAATTTGTGAAGAAAATTAGCGGAGCGTTGGATTTTGGAAAAGGATTGAGCTTTCGCGAAGACCGAACAACAACGGTTAGAATGGTCTCGCTACTAACTCCTTTTGAAAACAACATCATCATTAACAACCTAATCGGCAACGGCACGATTGGTGTTTAATGACAATTGGTTTATTTTTGTTTTGAAAGTAAAAGTTTTTTTTTGTTTTGAAATGATTTTAGGAAATGGGTTTTAGAAAAGGAGTAGAACATTTCAAGTCAATTCTAAATCCATAACCAAATGCAAATGAATGAATAATACTCAAGCAAACATGAACATATCATTCATTAACCAAGATTAAACATGCCCATACAATCAAAGGATTCAATTATTAAAGATGCAAAACAAAGTTCTCAAAGTAATTGTGTGTGCGTGTGAGAAGGGTTGTATTTACCCTAATGGCTCTATGCTACAACATGCATGTAGACTTACGTCTCCATTAGGAGGTCATACAAGTGGAGAGGAGGGCACACAATCAAGTCAAGACATTTACATGGCATCAAGAACAAGTGAATACAGTTGATTGTAAACATAGAGTATTCTAAGTTAAATGATTGAATATGTAAGCAAGGATGCATGATTAAGTAAGCATGTAAGTGCATGAGTGTACAAGGAATGGATGCATAGCACTTTATTTATGAATGGATGGCATACAAGTATGCATAAGAGGATGCAAGAGATATAAGCATATGAGGATGCATGAGAGTGTCACATAAACTAAGTATGAATGAAGATGCATGAATGTGAAAATGTTTTGGGTATTTTTGCAAGTTGATAAGTTGTAAAACTTTAAATAAGAAGTTAGTGAAAAGTAAAGTAAAAATGCATGAAGTAAATGGTAATTATTTAATGAGATGGTAAAGTAAAAATGCATGAGGTAAATGGTAATTATTTAATGAGATGGTAAAGTAAAAATGCGTGAGGTAAATGGTAATTATTTAATGAGATGGTAAAGTAAAAATGCATGAGGTAAATGTGAAGTGGTAAAATCTTTTTAGGTTTTAGTAAAAAGTTAATGAAGTGGTAAAAACCAAAGTAGTAAAATATTTTTATGTTTTGGTAAAAAGTTAATGAATGGTAAAGTAAAAAGTAAGTGAGTGGTTAAAAATAAAAAAAACACATTGACACAATTGCATTCATTTACACAAGATCAAACAACCAAACAAGCACAAAAATAGGCACAAAATAGGCCTCTAAGGCCGAAACCACAACATGCCCAAATCATCAAATTATTTCATGTCAAGATTCACAATCAACATGTAGAACAAAGCACATGACCAAACCCTAAACTTTTATGATATGCGAAATGCTAAAGCCCATAAACAACAATTTTATTTATGAAATCTAGTGCAAAATATGTAAAGATGCAAGGGAAATTATTTAAGCACAAGAACAACTCCTTCAAGGCCAAGGACCCATCTCAAACACCCAAGGCTCCCAATGTCCTTGTCCAATAATGTTTGAAATGACTCCTCAAAGCTTCTTTCAAGAAGGAAAGAGGAGTAGAAGAGAGATTACATAATGAAAATTAAAGTAAATGCAAGGGTTTGTGAGCTTACCTCTAGATCTTGCTTGAAATGAAGAAGAAGATCAAAATAGAAACCAAGAACACTTGAACCTCCTCTTGAATCCACGAAAATCACTTGATCTTGAAGGATTTGATGATGAACTTTGAAGATAATGCAAGATTAGAAGTGGATCTAGTGTAGGAATCAAGAATAATGAAGTTTGGATGGTTGAAAATTGAAGAATTGGTGGTGGAAATGGTGGGAGGTGGTCTTGGGTTTGAGAGGGGAGGAGGAGAGGAATTGTGGTCTGATTGTGTGCTAGGGTAAAATGAGAGTGATCCCCCTATGGTCTCTTATTTTGGGTTTTATATGAGGTGCAAAATTAAGGGTATATAGGACATTGTGCTTTTGCAAACCATTGAGATTTGAGATAGAATTTGAATCAAGGGCCAAGATTGCAATGCACATGGATTAGGGACAAAGAGAAAACACAAATGAGTGAGGAATGGCTGGTGTCATATGAAATTGAAGAGTTTTTTGTACACAAAAATTGTTGAGGGCAATTAGGTCAATTTGCACATAGTTGTAGCCTAGGATTTGATCTAGAATTTTAATCAATGGCTAGGAATACAACTCACATGGATTAAGGGTGTTGAAGAAACACAAATGAGGGTGAAAGGAGGGCTGAAATTCGCAGCCATGAGGAGGGAAGGAGAGGAAAAAATGCAAGTTGTCACAAAATAGTACATTTTGTCTTATTGAGGACACTACATTATTTTCATTCTTTTTGATTTTTCTTTTTATGATCATTCTTTTATTCCATGAAGATTCTTTTTTTTTATTTTGGGCTGATCCTAGGATTCAATCATTGGGCCCAAAATTCCATGATAACACCATTCCCAAAATTGATTTTGGGCCTCACTCTAGCGGAAATGACCATTTTGCCCTTTTGTTCGAAAATTGAGTTTTATGCTAGGAGACTTAATATTTATACGCACAAAGAAAATCACAACTAAGCACAAATCTTCCTCAAATAATCCTTTGGTGATGGTTCGGTGATTTGGGACGAAAAAAACCGCTTTTAGCGTGAAATGACCAAAATGCCCTTTCACCCTAAAAACCCTAGTTTTTGCCCAAAGCACATTTTCACTTTAAAAATGACTTTTCCCCCTAGGAATGACCTCTAAGACCTTGGGATGCATGTTAAGTGGCTTGTTCTGAGAAAACATCCATTATTTGCGAAATGACTAAAACACCCTTTTTGCACTGAAAAAACCCTAAATTGTTCAAAAGTACATTCCAACTCCAAAAACGATTTTAGAAACTTCGAAATGACTTCTATAACCCTAAATGCAATGCATGATGCTCTTTTCTCTTATTTATTTATTTTTTGGGGAAAATTAGGGTTTTGACCTAAGCCGGACAAAATTGGGGTATGACAGCTGCCCCTCTTTATCTGGATTTTAACGAGGAATATGGATTGGCTGAAACATATTCCGAGGCAAAATAGAGATAAAGAATTCAGGAATTATACCGATTTTGTCTCCTTAGGGAAAAACCCGAATTTTCCCATTTTTCCTTTTCTCATTTTTGTTTTTGTTGGTGTCAGATGAAAAATGCAATATGCATGCAAAAACAGATTAGATTTTTTTGAATCACCACTCGGCGTGCTAACAACGATTTGTGAGTTTAACACTTGGCGTCCAAAAGCAGGAAATAAGGCGGTAAAGAAAGCAGTAAAGAAGGAGCACTGTAGGCTCAGGATGAGCGCGGAGGGCTCAGGATGAGCACTGAGGGCTCAGGAGAAGCACAGAGGGCTCAGGAGGAGCACAAAGGGCTCAGGGGGAGCACAGAGGGCTCAGGAGGAGTGCAGATGGCTCAGGATGAGCGCAGAGGGCTCAGGGGGGAGCACAGAGGGCTCTGGGGGAGCACAGAGGGCTCAGGAGGGAGCACAGAGGGCTCAGGATGGAGCACAGAGGGCTCAGGAGGGAGCACAAAGGGCTCAGGAGGGAGCACAGAGGGCTCAGGGGGAGCACAGAGGGCTCAGGGGGGAGCACAGAGGGCTCAGGGGGGAGCACAGAGGGCTCTGGGGGAGCACAGAGGGCTCAGGAGGGAGCACAGAGGGCTCAGGATGGAGCACAGAGGGCTCAGGAGGGAGCACAGAGGGCTCAGGAGGGAGCACAGAGGGCTCAGGGGGAGCACAGAGGGCTCAGGGGGGAGCACAGAGGGCTCAGGGGGAGCACAGAGGGCTCAGGAGGGAGCACAGAGGGCTCAGGGGGAGCACAGAGGGCTCAGGAGGGAGCACAGAGGGCTCAGGGGGGAGCACAGAGGGCTCAGGGGGAGCACAGAGGGCTCAGGAGGGAGCACAGAGGGCTCAGGGGGGAGCACAGAGGGCTCAGGGGGAGCACAGAGGGCTCAGGAGGGAGCACAGAGGGCTCAGGATGGAGCACAGAGGGCTCAGGGGGAGCACAGAGGGCTCAGGAGGGAGCACAGAGGGCTCAGGGGGAGCACAGAGGGCTCAGGAGGGAGCACAGAGGGCTCAGGGGGAGCACAGAGGGCTCAGGCGGGAGCACAGAGGGCTCAGGGGGGAGCACAGAGGGCTCAGGGGGGAGCACAGAGGGCTCAGGGGGAGCCCAGAGGGCTCAGGGGGAGCCCAGAGGGCTCAGGGGGGAGCGCAGAGGGCTCAGGGGGGAGCGCAGAGGGCTTAGGGGGGAGCACAGAGGGCTCAGGGTGAGCGCAGAGGGCTCAGGGGGGAGCGCAGAGGGCTCAGGGGGAGCGCAGAGGGCTCAGGGGGGAGCGCAGAGGGCTCAGGATGAGCACAGAGGGCTCAGGGGAGAGCACAGAGGGCTCAGGATGAGCACAGAGGGCTCAGGGGAGAGCACAGAGGGCTCAGGAGGGAGCGCAGAGGGCTCACAAATTCCGCTGATTGGTTGATTTGAAATGACCGATGCTGCGGTATTGGATTGAGGTACCTGCATACGTTAGTTGATGCAAGGAATGGTGCATGAAGTATGGGTGCATGTTATGCAAGGGCATGTTATGCGGATGCATGCAATGCTCATGATTTTGGTGTAATGATGAATGTAGTAGAACATTCCTGCGATTCTTTTCTTGATTTGACCGTTTTTCTTGATCAGCTTTCTTCTCTTTTTTTTTTTGATCATCTGTTTTTTTTTTTGCTTTTGAATGATTTTGCCTCATCAGCTTTCTTTTTCTGACCGATTGTTTTTCTTTGTTTGCTCTTTCGCTCTTTATGAAATGCGAATATGCAAATATAGTGCTTTGATGTTTGATGCAAAGATTGATACTTGTAATGCAAGTGTGCGATGCAATGATAGTGATTCATGTTTTGATGAATAGAATGCTCTTTGTTTTATTTTCTGCTCATTTCTTTCTCTTTTCATGAAATGCGGGCATGCGAATGCAATGTTTCGATGAGTGGCATGAAGAAATGAACGATAATAGAATGACGAATGACATGGGGAGCCTTTGTGTTGCCTTGCATGATACACATGTAATGCTTTGATGCAAGGACTTTGGTTCTTTCCCTTTTATGAAATGCACACATTAATATGATGCAAATGCAATGACGTGGGATGACGTGTTTTTGCTTTTTTTTTGGCATAGGGACTTTCGGATTCTTGAGTGATCAATTCAAACGTCCTGATGACTATCCCGAATGTGTATTCGACTTAGCCCCCCATTTATTGAAAAGGAAATGATGTTTGATACAATGATGTTGAAATATTATGGAGTGCTTGTGTTTTTGCTTTTTCTTTCTTTATGATGCAATGCTTTGATGCTTGATGGAATGAGATGGAAGATTTTTTGCTTTTATCCGTTGCTTCTTTTTTTTGCTGCCTTTCATGAAATGGGGATGTTGGCATGATGCAAATGGGACACTATGATAGACAAAATGGAACGCCTAAATGCATGAGGCGAAAAATAAGATATGAATGATTAAACATTTTTGTGATGATGAGATGCAAGACTTTGAATGCAAGGAATTGGGATGATTATTGACCATTTTGTTAAAAAATTGAATTTGATTCAAACTCCGGTGTTCTCAAGGTTTTTATTTACAAACAAGCTCACTTGTTTTCTCTCCCTTCCAATGACGACTGAATTTTAGATATCGCATGACTAACTTGTGTTCTCTCTCTTTGAAGCATTGCCTAGTAAGCATGCATAAGAGTGCAAATGTGAATGAGTGAGTCTGTTAACTTGGGATTGGTTTAGGATATGTATGAAAATTGAAGGGATGACAGACAAGATTATTGCCGACGCTCATGAGGGACCAAGGGATGCAAGACTGCCCCGGTTCGGGCTTTAGATGAGTGAATAAGCTCGCCTCTGCCTGGTGGTGATAATGACTAGGGGTGTAGGAGATGATGAATTGGGAACACTTCGGCTCTTGGGATGAAAGGTGGAATGAAAGGGGGTTTTGTTTCAACCCACAGAGTTTGGTGTTGCCCCAGTCACGACGAGACAAAGTTGCCTCAATTAGAATGACAAGGCCTTATTTAGGATAGTGAGTTGAGAGATTGCCCCGGTGAGGTTTTTATGGGAATGAATGAGGTGAAGGAATGGGAATGCACTTGCCCCACTTTGGAATGACATTTCAACAGTTTCTTTGAGTGAGGTTGTGAAAGGTGACAGAGTTATGGTGACGGTTATGAACGGAGGGTGGTATGTGAATGGGATAGACGATGAACAAATTTCCCCATGGTTGAGTGGAGTGAGAGGTGAAGGAAATGTCCCCTAGTACACATCTTTGATTCTCTTTAAGAAAAACTCAAATGCAATGAAAGTTTTGACTTTTAGTATGAAAGAAGCCTCACTTGGTGATCACTAAACCTTGTTTTAATGCAACTTGAATGCGTTTGAAGTGCAAGTCTTCCTTTTTCCGTCAGCTTTCTTTTTTCCGACTGTTTATTTTTGTTCCCTCATCTCTTTTTCCTGAGGGTTTGTTTTTCCTTGATCAGCTTTCTCTTTTCTGATCGTTTGTTTTTTTTCTTTTGAGCAAACACATTGTAGACAGATAAACTTAGTGGTCCTAAGATTTCAAATTTGAGAAAACAACAGCATTCGGTCATTGATCGGAATGGACTTTTCGGGATTGTGGTGTTTTGTGGAGGAGGGATGATTGGGCTTAATGAAGAGCTTGGGGGCTAATGGTAGGATGATTTTTATTCGGCGTTGGCTGACGATCGATGATTTATGATGGTTAATTGGCTTGATGAGGTGTTTGGAAGTTTTATTCTTGGCTAAGGGTTTGTGGATGGCGGGTTACCGAGGTCAAAGGGAAGTGTTTGCGGTTTATGGAAGGAGGGGTGTATGGGAATGATGAAGTGTTTGAAGGTTATTGAGACAAGGATCTCTTGTGTTTTGTGGTAACATGTACCAGCTCACCACTTACATTTCTTTTGTATTTTCTTTTGTTTTGGGATTTTCATTTTTGAATCCCTTTTTTGATTTTCTCTCTCTTTTTTTGTTTTATGATTCTTTTCCTTCTTTGACTCGGGTGAGCTGATAAAAAGTGATGCACTTTTTTTTGGATATTTGAGGTGATCCTTGTCTAGGGTGATTTTTGGATTTTGGTTTTTCCTGGCTTAAGGTGGGTAGGAAAGGGAACTTTTGGATGGCCAAACTTCATTTCAAATTCCGATTGCTTATTTTTTCGTAAAACTTGACAACAATTCATCTATCTATATGTGTTTGCTCTTTTCTTTGCATTTTTTTTATGCCCTAATTTTTGCCTGGACCGCTCTTTGCGAGTTTTCAATCCACCGGGCGCTCCTTTTTGCCTAGGCTGCCCTTTGCGGGTTTTCAACCTAGCGAGCTTGTTCTTCTCATTTATCTCTTCTTTTCTCTTCTTTTTTTTTTGGAAAGACTTGCACTAAAGGAATATAATGCCGATAAAGAAAGTTAGTGATCACAGAATTGCCCCAGCATGGAGGACTTAGAGTGTTAGTGAGAATGAACCAAAAAGTCAAGTATGCACTGATGGGAGAGAATATGCGCCTTATGGATGGATGGGGCGGGGTTAGACTTGGATGGTGATGATGACAAGGAAGGAAACTGACTGACTCAAACAAGAGAAACTGCACGTGTCATGCACGTTCACTATAGGAATGCTTCACAGAGAGTCAATATTAGTTAGAACAATGAATTGATGGGCTGCTTCAGTTTTTTTGTCATGGAATGGATGGGATGCAGTGCTTTTGAAAGACATGCAAATGAGCTATTGATTTGAAAAACTGAGTGCCTTGGAACACCTTGAGTTCGCAACCAAGTAAGGATAAACTTTTTCAAAAAAGGATGATTGTTTTGCAAGAACGCCTCGCTTCTCATCACAACTTTTATTTTATGCAATGAATGAATGAACAAATTATGATATGCAAGTATGATGCAAATGCGTCGAGAACGACTACTCGAAAAGTGTGGCTTATTCTAAATTATTTTGTTGTTTTTAATGCAAGACAAAATATGGAATACCAATGCGAATGATGCAAGAATGATGCCCCCCTTTTTTTTTCAAAATGATTTTTGATTTTTTTTTATTTTTTAAAGGCGAGACAAGATGCGAAATGCCAGTGCCCCTTTTTTTGAATGATGAGAGATGCAAGAATAGTGATATGAGGCAACTGATTATCGTTACCTTGAGTAACTTGCCTGAAACATTGAGTGGATCCTGACTCAATACTTCACACAATGTACTGACAATTTAATTTCCTACTTGAAATTTAAAACACGTGCGACTGGGTCAAAGTGCTCTGACATCGTAGAGTAACATCTCAAATTTGTAGTCGACAAACAAATTTGAGACATTACCCTTCGTCGTTCAAAGGTGCACTTCTATCCATTAAGCCATCACATGAGAAATTTTTCTTTGTTTCGAAAGGATGCATGCAGGGAGAAATGATGTATTCGAACAAAGTGATGAAGTTAATGAAATGATGCATGAGTGCCACATTGACGCGATGTCCGTATTATTTGATGATGATTTTTTATACATGCACCCGGATGAATGTGATGCTTATGCAATGCGGATGATAATTGCTTCCTGTTTTATTTTGTTTTTATGCAATGAAATGAAATGCATGATACTCACAATTATTTTTTAACGCGTGGAAATGCATGCAAAATGAAACGTTCAAGTGCTTTTTTTTATGCCATGAAAAAGGGAAAAGGGGGTACATGTGATGCATTTCCTAAATTCTAGTAGAAAACATATATTTTTGGATTTTTGTTTATTTGTTATGATATGAAAGAGAAAAAATAATAATGCATGCAGAAAATGGTGCATTTGAGCTAAGGCTATATGAATAGCGGAATGATATATGCATGCAATATTGATGTGATGCCCACCTTTATTTGATGACAGCTTTTGCATAATCAAGGATGAATGAAATGCGATATGGATGATAGCTGCTTCTGGTTTTCATTTTTCTTATGCAATGAAATGCGTGATGCTTGCAATTACTTTCCTAATGCATGAGAGATATTGAATGAAGGTGCATGTGAGATGAGACGTTAATGCTTATTTTTGATTTGCGACACAGAGAAGTATTAATGCGATGATGTGATATGGATGGATGACGGAACGAGTGGGTGAATGAATGAACGAATGTGCATTTTGAATGAGGATACCGTAAATTGCATCACTTGATGATTTTTCATGATTACGAATGAATGAAATACCATAGGGATGATAATTGTTTTTTTCCCAAAATTTTGTTTTATGTAATACATGATGCCATGATGCAAAGTGCGGATGATGATGATGCTTTTTCATGTTATTTAAAGAAAGATATTTACAGGTGGGGATTTGAAAATTTAGGGCAGTATACCCTATATGCCACCACATATAGGTATTTATGAAAGAGAAGGAAAAATATATTCTTTTTGATTTTGTCAAAAAGTTTGGATGCGGGGGTATGCAGCTCCTTTGTGTCCTACAGGGTTTCTTAGCGACAGGATCTAAGGCTATTCTTAGGGGTTCACACTTCAAGGATAGCACTAAAAGGGCCCTAGATAAGGTTCCTAGAGCCAACGACCTCATCTGAGAGCACCGATCACAAGGCCGTACGTCCAAGTGATGATGTCATCAAACAAAGCCAAACTCTAGGTGAAGTCTTCGCAATCACACAACAAGACGTACGTCCAGTGAGCAACCACTAATGACTTCGTTCTAGCCTAAGATATACTCTAGCCCGGGTATAGGGCTGTCTCACCAAGAAATAAAAACAAAGGGAGTGCAACGTGTGTGTAGGAGCACAATGCCAAACATACCCCCCCCACCTGCAAAGAAAATCCAGAAACACTCCAGCCAAAGAAAATCATCTACCCTAGGGTTTTTCATACTTCAATACAAGCAAGAAAACAACCTAGGGTACTAACAATCATCTGATGCTCCACTTATCTCAAGAAAAGGAGCCAAGAAGAGGGGATCATGATAGAAAGGGAGAATACATGAACTTACCAAAGAAAGGGAGCGAAGAAGAAGGGGACATAATAAGATGGGGGGAAATGATGCATGAGCTTACCTTTGAAGAAAGGGAGCAAAGAAGAAGGGATCATGGGGATTGGAGGAATGTATGAACATAAGTAAAGAAAGGAGTAGAAGAAACAAGAAGCAAACAAAGAAGAAGAAAGAGGCAAATGCACATGAATGCGACACATTGAAAATGCAAAGAATGCTCAATCATTAATTGGTAAAGAAAGAGGAAGAGGAAAGAAGAAGAAGAAGAAAAGAGGGAAATAGAACAATCACTCAAATCGAACAATTTTAAACCACACATTAAGTTAATTAGGCTTGACCCTCGTCTTTTTTTTTTAAAAAAAAGGTCCCCAGTGAAGTCGCCAGCTGTTGCACCCCGAAAAATCCGGTTTGGATTTCTCGATGTACAACGTAGAAGATAAATGAAGCCGCCATCAATATTTTAGTTTTTAGACGAAAACATTGAAAAAACGTCTTTTTATACAAGGCGGGTGGTCTTTTCGAAATCAGGAGATGTAGGTTCGGGGGTCGGTTAGACACGGGGAAGGTATAAGCACCCCGCATCTCCTTTCTACCGAAAGGGAACCATTAATTTGATGTGTGGTTTCGACAGAGTTTGATTTGAAACGATGTTCTATTTCTTTTCGTTTTTTTTCTTTTTTATTTGAGAAAAGCGTTTGGAAAGAAGACGGGGAAAAGAAAGATTTTTTTTTTGGTATTTTTTGAAAAGGGTGCTTGACGGGACGTGGCCCGCTCCTACGTATCCTCAGATGCAATGAGGAAATCAAAGCTACGTAGTTCTCCTCGGTCGAGAAACTTTGGGTGTGTTGGTGTCTTTTATTGCAGGGGTTCTCGGGTCTGAACTGTACAGTCCACTAACCCTAAAACATAGACATCCCCGCCTGTACAGGCGACGTGCCCCCTACTTATCGAAAAGTGATTTGAGTTACTTAAAAAAAAGATTTGCCGTGAGATTGGTAGTTTTTGTTCGAGCAAGTATCTTAGGCTCGCACGAGCTGTACAACTCGCTAATCCTAAGACTCTAACCAATGTCGAACGTACATCCGAATCGGTTCCTCACTCATTTTTGAAAAGGGTTGAAGTTGTTAATTATTTGTTTTAATCCTCATAAGTATCCCAAGATGTTTGAGTTGTACAACTCCGATCTTAGGACGTTAGACAACATCGGTCGTACGTCCGACTTGCCTCCTTATGAGTTTTCCAAAAGGTTGATTATTGATCTAAAAAGAAATTGATTAATTTGTGAAGAAAATTAGCGGAGCGTTGGATTTTGGAAAAGGATTGAGCTTTCGCGAAGACCGAACAACAACGGTTAGAATGGTCTCGCTACTAACTCCTTTTGAAAACAACATCATCATTAACAACCTAATCGGCAACGGCACGATTGGTGTTTAATGACAATTGGTTTATTTTTGTTTTGAAAGTAAAAGTTTTTTTTTGTTTTGAAATGATTTTAGGAAATGGGTTTTAGAAAAGGAGTAGAACATTTCAAGTCAATTCTAAATCCATAACCAAATGCAAATGAATGAATAATACTCAAGCAAACATGAACATATCATTCATTAACCAAGATTAAACATGCCCATACAATCAAAGGATTCAATTATTAAAGATGCAAAACAAAGTTCTCAAAGTAATTGTGTGTGCGTGTGAGAAGGGTTGTATTTACCCTAATGGCTCTATGCTACAACATGCATGTAGACTTACGTCTCCATTAGGAGGTCATACAAGTGGAGAGGAGGGCACACAATCAAGTCAAGACATTTACATGGCATCAAGAACAAGTGAATACAGTTGATTGTAAACATAGAGTATTCTAAGTTAAATGATTGAATATGTAAGCAAGGATGCATGATTAAGTAAGCATGTAAGTGCATGAGTGTACAAGGAATGGATGCATAGCACTTTATTTATGAATGGATGGCATACAAGTATGCATAAGAGGATGCAAGAGATATAAGCATATGAGGATGCATGAGAGTGTCACATAAACTAAGTATGAATGAAGATGCATGAATGTGAAAATGTTTTGGGTATTTTTGCAAGTTGATAAGTTGTAAAACTTTAAATAAGAAGTTAGTGAAAAGTAAAGTAAAAATGCATGAAGTAAATGGTAATTATTTAATGAGATGGTAAAGTAAAAATGCATGAGGTAAATGGTAATTATTTAATGAGATGGTAAAGTAAAAATGCGTGAGGTAAATGGTAATTATTTAATGAGATGGTAAAGTAAAAATGCATGAGGTAAATGTGAAGTGGTAAAATCTTTTTAGGTTTTAGTAAAAAGTTAATGAAGTGGTAAAAACCAAAGTAGTAAAATATTTTTATGTTTTGGTAAAAAGTTAATGAATGGTAAAGTAAAAAGTAAGTGAGTGGTTAAAAATAAAAAAAACACATTGACACAATTGCATTCATTTACACAAGATCAAACAACCAAACAAGCACAAAAATAGGCACAAAATAGGCCTCTAAGGCCGAAACCACAACATGCCCAAATCATCAAATTATTTCATGTCAAGATTCACAATCAACATGTAGAACAAAGCACATGACCAAACCCTAAACTTTTATGATATGCGAAATGCTAAAGCCCATAAACAACAATTTTATTTATGAAATCTAGTGCAAAATATGTAAAGATGCAAGGGAAATTATTTAAGCACAAGAACAACTCCTTCAAGGCCAAGGACCCATCTCAAACACCCAAGGCTCCCAATGTCCTTGTCCAATAATGTTTGAAATGACTCCTCAAAGCTTCTTTCAAGAAGGAAAGAGGAGTAGAAGAGAGATTACATAATGAAAATTAAAGTAAATGCAAGGGTTTGTGAGCTTACCTCTAGATCTTGCTTGAAATGAAGAAGAAGATCAAAATAGAAACCAAGAACACTTGAACCTCCTCTTGAATCCCACGAAAATCACTTGATCTTGAAGGATTTGATGATGAACTTTGAAGATAATGCAAGATTAGAAGTGGATCTAGTGTAGGAATCAAGAATAATGAAGTTTGGATGGTTGAAAATTGAAGAATTGGTGGTGGAAATGGTGGGAGGTGGTCTTGGGTTTGAGAGGGGAGGAGGAGAGGAATTGTGGTCTGATTGTGTGCTAGGGTAAAATGAGAGTGATCCCCCTATGGTCTCTTATTTTGGGTTTTATATGAGGTGCAAAATTAAGGGTATATAGGACATTGTGCTTTTGCAAACCATTGAGATTTGAGATAGAATTTGAATCAAGGGCCAAGATTGCAATGCACATGGATTAGGGACAAAGAGAAAACACAAATGAGTGAGGAATGGCTGGTGTCATATGAAATTGAAGAGTTTTTTGTACACAAAAATTGTTGAGGGCAATTAGGTCAATTTGCACATAGTTGTAGCCTAGGATTTGATCTAGAATTTTAATCAATGGCTAGGAATACAACTCACATGGATTAAGGGTGTTGAAGAAACACAAATGAGGGTGAAAGGAGGGCTGAAATTCGCAGCCATGAGGAGGGAAGGAGAGGAAAAAATGCAAGTTGTCACAAAATAGTACATTTTGTCTTATTGAGGACACTACATTATTTTCATTCTTTTTGATTTTTCTTTTTATGATCATTCTTTTATTCCATGAAGATTCTTTTTTTTTATTTTGGGCTGATCCTAGGATTCAATCATTGGGCCCAAAATTCCATGATAACACCATTCCCAAAATTGATTTTGGGCCTCACTCTAGCGGAAATGACCATTTTGCCCTTTTGTTCGAAAATTGAGTTTTATGCTAGGAGACTTAATATTTATACGCACAAAGAAAATCACAACTAAGCACAAATCTTCCTCAAATAATCCTTTGGTGATGGTTCGGTGATTTGGGACGAAAAAACCGCTTTTAGCGTGAAATGACCAAAATGCCCTTTCACCCTAAAAACCCTAGTTTTTGCCCAAAGCACATTTTCACTTTAAAAATGACTTTTCCCCCTAGGAATGACCTCTAAGACCTTGGGATGCATGTTAAGTGGCTTGTTCTGAGAAAACATCCATTATTTGCGAAATGACTAAAACACCCTTTTTGCACTGAAAAAACCCTAAATTGTTCAAAAGTACATTCCAACTCCAAAAACGATTTTAGAAACTTCGAAATGACTTCTATAACCCTAAATGCAATGCATGATGCTCTTTTCTCTTATTTATTTATTTTTTGGGGAAAATTAGGGTTTTGACCTAAGCCGGACAAAATTGGGGTATGACAGAATCGAAAAGGATACTTATGAGGGTTTCTGTGAGTCAGATAAGAGTTTATTTTAATTCGCTCGGTCCTAAAACGCTTACTCGTCCTCTTATCTTTAAAATGATGTAAATTCTAATCTTTGAAGTCGACTAAAAGAGTTGTTATTTTACATTTTCATTTGACATCTAAATCAGTCAAGTAATAATCATATTGGTCTTCTAATTAGTTTCCTTTTTTCTTTTAAATTATCGATTTAGTTTCTATAATTAGTGTTCCATATCATTTGTTTGTGAACTCACGACTTTGAACAAAAAATAAAGGACTTGTGGTATATTTTATACGTAACTAATATGAGAAAACAATTATTTAATTGCATAAGTAATTTTTTATATAAGCTATAATATCAACTTTAATTATAATCATATGTATGATTTGATTTTAGTCCAAAAAGAATGACACGAATCCTTGAATTCGACAATGATACTATGGTATCCTTGAGATAGGAAGAACTCATTCAACAAAAATCGTATTTTTCATATGATTCATTCTTTCACTTCCACGTGTCGGTGAAAGCCAACATTAGATCAAAGAGAGTGGACTAAACTACAATCATTCCAAACCTTCAGTGCCCTATTCAAAATTGATGTCTTGTTTTTCTTGAAAATTGCCAATTTAACCGCATTGTTTGTGATGTCCAGGTGGCACGATTTTCCTACGTCATTCACAAGACCTAGACAACACTCGTTGCTAACTGTTTTATTTCCAACAAATACACCTAAGTATACTTGTTGACCACAATTTGGGGTCAATTTGATTACACATTTACTTAAATATTTCTCATATGATGACGATGGCCTTGGAGCATAATTCAACACACTAGAAGGACCGTGAGATGGTGGCTGAAGAGTTTCAGAACCAACAGACATTTTCAATAACAAAGTAAAGCTGATGAAAAAGGTCACAACTATATAAAGTTTGTTCGTTGATGCCATGGTCTTTTAAAAGATTGTTTTATGTTCAAGGTTTTGTAGATGTTGTATTTGAGTTAAATGGTGGAAAAAGAAAGTCATATTTATAGTATAAATATTACAATCTTAACGTTCAAAAGTATTTAATAAATTGTTCTAACTCTTTTATAACCGCAAAAGCAAATATATGTTTCTTGTTAAAATGTTAAGTGATTTCTTATCGAAAGATATGTTTCTTATCAAAATCTCAATTCCTAACAAAAAAACTTGTGAAAAGTTTTTTCCTAATGCAATTTCAATTTTCAAAAGTAACACACACATGAAAAATCACTGAATTCATATATGGTTTAAAATAACAATGATAGGAAGATTTTCATGGCATAATTTAAGTAAATATTTGTATAAAATTTTCTTTAGACGTTTTTTTAGGAAAATAATTTAATCAGTTGTCCCATAATTTCAGGCACATTTTTTTTGACTCAAAATAGGTCAATTATATTTTGAAAGAGACTATATAAAAGTTAAGTGGGTCCAAATTGAACTATAAAGTGATGGATAATATAAACTATATCAAAAGACAAGTTGTGTGATCAACCTCAATTGGTGTGTGAATTTGGTGTATAGATGTTTGGTTTTTTGAAATTGAGTGATTCGTAATGTTCACAGTGATTGAATGTTGGTTGGTATAGATTGGAAACACTTGGATTGAAGTTAAAGACACAAAGTCAGCATTTTTGCACACAGATAGAAAAAACGGCCGTGTTTGAAAATCACTGGCACCGTGTTTCTTTCTATGTAACAGTGAATTTTTAGTAACCTTCCGACGTGTTTTTTTCGTAACTGTTGATCCGAAACACCAATTTATGTGTTCTTGGATGCGTTTGAAAGCTAACGAAAAGATATACAACTATAAATAAACTATGAATTGTATTTTTAAATACATTCTATGTAGTCTTCTTGATCTACCCTAACCATCACCCTTGGTGTATAGTGAGTTGTATCTATTTGTCGATTTGGTTTTGAAAAACATATCAAATGTCATGGACTATGCTGATTATGGTAAAGCAACTGATTGAGGTATATTATAATGATTGATTTTGTGTAAGACTGACTCGAGAGAGAAATACATATGTACATATACATAAAAACATGACGAAGGAATAATTGAAAGAAGCGACACACACTACAACAAAACTGTAGAAAGAGGGCGCACCCTTTAGGGGCGCTTTTTAAAAAGCGCCCCTGATGCTCAAAACACGCAGGGCCTTTAGGGGCGCTTTTTAAAAAGCGCCCCTGATGCTCAAAACACACAGGGCCTTTAGGGGCGCTTTTTAAAAAGCGCCCCTAAAGGCCCTGTGTGTTTTGAGCATCAGGGGCGCTTTTTAGAAGCGCCCCTGATGCTCAAAACCGAATCCACCAACAGGGGCGCTTTCCACGAGCGTCCCCCAATTCCCTAGTTTTTTTTAACTTTTCCCCTCCCTCTCGCTACTCCCTCTGTTTCCTTTTCCTCTCACTCTCAGTACCCTAACTTTTCCCCTCCCTCTCGGTAAACAGTACGCGGCGGTGGCCAGCTCGATCTCTCACCCTCCGGCCAGCTCTCAGACGCGGCGGTGGCCACCACCATCTGTGCGCAGCCCTTCGAACCTCATCCCCTTTGGCAAACAGCGCACGCCTCTCTTTCCCCCTCGATCTCTCTCACCCAAACGGCGCACGCCTCACGGCCCTCTCCCAGTTCTCAGACGCGGCGGCGAGACACCACCCGTGGCCACCACCACCTCCCAAGCATAAGGTTATAACTGCATTTGATATTGTATATGCCCATGTTTGATATTGTATAACATGAAAACTATGCCAAGTCACGTTTATGAACTCAGTATCCAAATTAATCAAAATGATAATACTCATGTAGTGATTTATTACTATTTCTTTCTCCTGATGCTGAAGTTTATTCAATGGAAATAGAAATATTGTTATATATGATGCTGAAGTTGATTCAAAAGAAATAGAAATATTGTTATTTTTCTTGCTTGTTAACTTATAATTACTTGTGGCAAAATTGTTTATCCTCAGGGTTATTTATTTGTTTCTAAAATATTATAGGTTTCATACATTGAATCCAAGACTAAATGCAATGAAGATAAATTGTGTGTTGGACTTGTTCTCCTCATTTTTTGGATTAAATTAATTTCAATCCGTAGCTTGAAGTCTTGTACACACTAAACATTATTCACACAAGATATACAATGAGTAATTTGCAAGCATTAAACCTAGCATAGGGGAAACTGGAGAAGTTAAACCGAGCAAACATAAATAATTCCCTAATTTTAGAATCATTCCAATATACGAAAATCATTTTAAACCAGTCCTATAGGGGTCATGGTGACCAAGTTGAAGCATATGGAATAGGGTAATAATGGAATATGGAATAATGAAAGTTGAATTTAGATGTAGAATTTGTTTGAATGATTAATTTTTTTTATAGATAATGATAGAGTATTTTGAATGATTAATTTTTTTTTGGTTTGTCAAAAAATGTGTAGAATTTTAATAAGTTGGATCTTTATTTTTAGTTGTTGTTCAGTTCACTTTTTAGTCCTTAAGCCTTTTATCTTATTTGCATATAGTCTCTTGGAGACACTTGTAAAAATAACCAAATGAATGAGAAAAGTCTTAGCTAATTTATTTATTGGAACAGGCTCTCGTTGATCTCTCTCGTGTGCTCTCTCTAGTTCATCTCTCTTAGCTCTCTGGTTCACGTTCGTTTCATCTCTCTGGTTTGTTGTTGCTTCCCCTTTTTCAGGTACTTTTGTTGTTCTCTTGTTTTTGATATTTTTGTACATATTTGGAATAAAACTGTTGTTGGGGATGTTATCGATAATGTTCAATCATTTTGGATATGATATTGGCAGTTGTTGGTTGATGCAAAATATTGGATATACGAGAAAAAGAAAATAATATTTAAAAAAAAAACATAGAATCAGGGGCGCTTGCAGCTAAAAGCGCCCCTGTTGGTCTGACCAACAGGGGCGCTTTTAGCTGCAAGCGCCCCTGATTCTCAAACGCGCCAAGACCAACAGGGGCGCTTTTAGCTGCAAGCGCCCCTGATTCTCAAACGCGCCAAGACCAACAGGGGCGCTTTTAGCTTCGAGCGCCCCTGTTGCCTAATAATTAGAGGCGCTTGTTGGGCCCTCCTGTAGAAGGTTTAGCAACAGCAGCGCCAGATTTAGGGGCGCCCGAAAGCGCCCCTAATGGGTTAAAAAAAGCGCCCCTGATGCCTTTTACTGTTGTAGTGACAGTTGGGGGAGGAGTCTCCGCCAGAGGTTGGGTAGAATTTATATTATGTAAGACTACATGTAACATCCCCAATTTCTAGCTAAGTTGGTTAATAAAAGTTAGCATGAGGTTATGTTTGATTAATTAGCAAAATAGAAGTCTATGTGTGATATTAGCTATCAGGGGTATTTTGGTCATTTCCTAACATTTAGAACACCTTCAGCTCACACATGTCAAAGTCACCCAAAGTCTCCCTTTGTTTAGCAAAACTGAAAGTTTGGAATGGAAATGAGTCATAGTTATCAAGTTAAGGGTATGTTAAGAGAAAAAGGGTATCTTTGTAATTTTAAGTAAATAAATGAGGGCAAAATTGTCTTCGTAATTGAACGAAGTGACGCACTTGGGGGAGGAGTCATGAGCCCTGGTCCAAGACTCTCATGTAGGAACCCGTCTAATATGCCGAGTTAGGGTTTCCCGCTCGTGCGGATTGTAGCTTTTAGAATATATGTAAGACTGCATCTCTCTGGGATCGTGTCGTGGGTAATAGGTAGTGTAAGTAAGAAGGGAAGTCATGGTCCCAAGCATACTGCCCGTCTTATGCCCTTCTGAATTGTTGGGTGACGGGTCTCCGCCGGAGTTTGGGTTGCATTTATATTATGTAAGACTACGTCATCACTTAGAGTGCATTAAAGGCTAAGAATATGGTAAACGACGCCTTAAGAGGTATTAGTGAGGTCCATGTTGGGAACTCACTGAGATTTCTTTGAAATCTCACCCTTTATGTGTTTTGTGGATTTCAAATAAGCAAGGAGGTCGGGCTATGCAAAGAAAACATATTTCAGTTTTGAAGAAAATGTCTCAACTTATGATTTGGATTGTAAAATGTTACCTATATTTTGATGAAAAGGGTCTTTTTGTAAAGTTATTCTATTGTACTTAAACATACTCAAAGTCATGGATGGATCAATGAATTTTCTTTTGAAAAAATATTATTAAAATATGATTCTTGTACTTTCTATTTGCTGAACTAATAGTAATTTCAATAGTTCCAGATGCATTTAGTTTTATAATGTAGTTTGTATAAAAAGGATTTTGTAGGTATTTTATGGTTAAGATTCATATATCTGCATCTAAATATTATATATCTATACTCCGTTGGACTTCTTGTCTCTTGTGATTTCCTAAAAAGGATTTCATTTTTAGAATCGAAAAGGACACTTATGAGGGTTTCTGTGAGTCAGATAAGAGTTTATTTTAATTCGCTCGGTCCTAAAACGCTTACTCGTCCTCTTATCTTTAAAATGATGTAAATTGTAATCTTTGAAGTCGACTAAAAGAGTTGTTATTATACATTTTCATTTGACATCTATATCAGTCAAGTAATAATCATATTGGTCTTCTACTTAGTTTCCTTTTTTCTTTTAAATTATCGATTTAGTTTCTATAATTAGTGTTCCATATCATTTGTTTGTGAACTCACGACTTTGAACAAAAAATAAAGGACTTGTGGTATATTTTATACGTAACTAATATGAGAAAACAATTATTTAATTGCATAAGTAATTTTTTATATAAGCTATAATATCAACTTTAATTATAATCATATGTATGATTTGATTTTTATCCAAAAAGAATGACGTGAATCCTTGAATTAGACAATGATACTATGGTATCCTTGAGATAGGAAGAACTCATTCAACAAAAATCGTATTTTTCATATGATTCATTCTTTCACTTCCACGTGTCGGTGAAAGCCAACATTAGATCAAAGAGAGTGGACTAAACTACAATCATTCCAAACCTTCAATGCCCTATTCAAAATTGATGTCTTGTTTTTCTTGAAAATTGCCAATTTAGCCGCATTGTTTCTGATTTCCAGGTGGCACGATTTTCCTACGTCATTCACAAGACCTAGACAACACTCGTTGCTAACTGTTTGATTTCCAACAAATACACCTAAATATACTTGTTGACCACAATTTGGTGTCAATTTGATTACACATTTACTTAAATATTTCTCATATGATGACGATGGCCTTGGAGCATAATTCAACACACTAGAAGGACCGTGAGATGGTGGCTGAAGAGTGTCAGAACCAACAGACATAGATTGTTCTAACTCTTTTAAAACCGCAAAAGCAAATATATGTTTCTTGTTAAAAAATTAAGTGATTTCTTATCGAAAGATAAGTTTCTTATCAAAATCTCAATTCCTAACAAAAAAACTTGTGAAAAGTTTTTTCCTAATGCAATTTCAATTTTCAAAAGTAACACACACATGAAAAATCACTGAATTCATATATGGTTTAAAATAACAATGATAGGAAGATTTTCATGGCATAATTTAATCAGTTGCGCCCATAATTTCATGCTCATTTTTTTTTGACTCAAAATAGGTCAATTATATTTTGAAAGAGACTATATAAAAGTTAAGTGGGTCCAAATTGAACTATAAAGTGATAGAAATATAAACTATATCAAAAGACAAGTTGTGTGATCAAGCTCAATTGGTGTGTGAATTTGGTGTATAGATGTTTGGTTGTTTTGAAATTGAGTGATTGTAATGTTCAATGTGATTGAATGTTGGTTGGTATAGATTGGAAACACTTGGATTGAAGTTAAAAACTTAAAGTCAGCATTTTTGCACACAGATAAAAAAAAACGGCCGTGTTTGAAAACCACTGGCACCCGTGTTTCTTTCTATGTAACAGTGAATTTTTAGTAACCTTCCGACTTGTTTTATTCGTAACTTTTGATCCGAAACACCAATTTATGTGTTCTTGGATGCGTTTGAAAGCTATTGAAAAGATATACAACTATAAATAAACTATGAATTGTATTTTTAAACACATTTTATGAAGTCTTCTTGATCTACCCTAACCATCACCCTTGGTGTATAGTGAGTTGTATCTATTTGTCGATTTGGTTTTGAAAAACTTATCAAATGTCATGGACTATGCTGATTATGGTAAAGCAACTGATTGAGGTATATTATAATGATTGATTTTGTGGAAGACTAACTCGAGAGAGAAATACATATGTACATATACGTAAAAACATGACGAAGGAATAATTGAAAGAAGCGACACACTTGGGCGAGGAGTCTCCGCCAGAGGTTGGGTAGAATTTATATTATGTAAGACTACATGTAACATCCCCAATTTCTAGCTAAGTTGGTTAATAAAAGTTAGCATGAGGTTATGTTTGATTAATTAGCAAAATAGAAGTCTATGTGTGATATTAGCTATCAGGGGTATTTTGGTCATTTCCTAACATTTAGAACACCTTCAGCTCACACATGTCAAAGTCACCCAAAGTCTCCCTTTGTTTAGCAAAACTGAAAGTTTGGAATGGAAATGAGTCATAGTTATCAAGTTAAGGGTATGTTAAGAGAAAAAGGGTATCTTTGTAATTTTAAGTAAATAAATGAGGGCAGAATTGTCTTTTCCGTCCCCCAGTTACACGCCCCAGCTGAGGTACCTCCCCACACTCACCTCATTGTATCAATTACAGAAAATTCAGAAAAGAGAGAGGGAGGATAATGGCGAGAGAAGGAGAGGAAGAAGGGAGAGAGAGAGCTCCAACAAAACTTTTCACACTTTTCACCACCTCAACAAAACTTTTCGCCCCAGCTGAGGTACCTCCCCACACTCACCTCATTCTCCTCTACACATTGATACCCATTCCACCACCAAAGACCTCTCCATTTACTTTTCACCATTTTCTACCTCCAAGCTCAAAATAGTCAAGAATAGAGTTCTCAAGCCTTGCATGTGAAAGAAATCAACCCACTTTACAAGTTCTGCAGAAATCCCATTTTGAAAGTCTTTGGTATTTCCATCGTATCTCCCTGTACAGACCTCCGCTGGAGACCATTTGTGTTTCTTTAGAAAATAGACAGAAACTTCTTCGGTTTAGACCCAAGAATCGTCAGATTTCATCAGGTGTGGAGGGAGATATCATGTCCTCAAGTTTCATTTCAGAATCAGCCGTAGTTTTGACCCAGTTCCATTGTTTTAGTTATAACTCTCTGAATATTGGTTTCATGCGTTTGAATCTTCCACCCTCAGAAACTAAACGGAATTGTCTACACATTTGGCACTGGTTTGAAAGGTTTTGGTTAAGAATCGAAGGAGTTAGGTCTGTTGCAAGACAATGATAGATGCTGCCCAACTGGTTTTGAAGTTAGTTGTTATGTTCTGGAAATTGGGGCTACATTGGAGTGAAAAGGGGATTACAATGTTGATTCGAGATGCATTTGGGGAAGCTTCAGTAGCTGGTCAAGTTTGAGGATTCGTCCGGGATCGGTTTCGGTTTTGAGTTATTTGGAGGGGATTCGGGAGAGTTCACGAGTTGCCGTTCGTTCGTTCGAGTTCACGAAGTTTCGGTGGTGTGCGATTTTCATTGCCAAAGGTGAGTTCTATACTCGCTTAGGGATTTAATTTTCGTGTCAATACTGTGTGTGACTGAAATATGTGTTGGATTAATTTGGTGCTTTCTTGGTGTTAATTGTATTGTTGAATTCGCTGTTTTTGGATGTTCTGGAGTAGGTTCAGTACTTCAGTGACTGGGAACGAATTACTGATTAGAAAATCATGTGGTCTGTCATTTTAGAAACTAGACTGAATGCTCGTTAAATTGGCTCTGATTTGGTTGATTTTGGAATTCTGTCGCTCAAGTTATAGGCTCCACAAGTTAGGGTAAAATTCTGGGAACAATCTGGACATAGGGTCAGTGTTTTGGGCATGGTGGTTTCAATTGAACTCCTTTTTGGATGATTTCTATTTCTTTGAAAACTAGAATTAATTTTCTACTGTTAGGCTCTGGTTCCAGGTTAATTGAGTGGGTTTTGGTCATTTTAGACGGATCGCAATTTAGGTCACAGTCGCAGTCCCGTTTTCTGAACATACTGTGTTATTTGCTAAAACTGTATTTATTGACCCATCATTCCACAATTCTAAAAACATAGTCAGAAACTAGACATCCTTATATTTCCGTAGAGGGGACGTTTGCTAAAATTCGTGGCCTTTTGATAGGTTAAATAAATTCTCAAAGTTTAGGTACAGTTGCTGAATTAGAATGTTTGAATTGTTGCTTCTTTAGTGGATCATGTTTTCAATGAATTGTTCGATGTTTATGATTATGTTGACTGTGACTGAAATAATTATGATTGGATTGAATCGTAAATGCCTATAAGTCAGGTTAAAGAACTTAGTAACCCCGAGTGAGATCACGACAAGTAAAGATAAGACGGACTTAATGTCCCTGAGGTTATAATGTTGATATTAAGATCATGTTATGTATAAGATCATGTTATGTTTAAGATCAGGTTATGTTCATGTCAGATATATTTTATATACATATCAGTTCAGTCTAGGGTGACGACCCTATTTTCAGGTTAGCGTACTAGGGGAGGGGAAGTCATGAGCCCTATGAACTTAGGCCCCGTCATGTTTGTTCCTGCTATGGTCAGGGAATGGGTTTACCGGCAGTCGGCTTAAGGGCTACGGTGATATGCTAAGAATCATGTTTCAGATATATTTCTCGTAGACGACTTAAGGGCTACGGGTCATATTAAGGATTGTCACTTGTAGTCGGCTTAAGGGCTACGAGGGACAATGTTAGAGTACTCCACGTAGTCAACTTTAAGGACTACGATTAATGAATCAAACATAATGAACCGAGAGAGTTAGTAAGGGGTCTCGATAGAACTTACTGAGATAATGTTATCTCACCCTTTATGATTTGTGGTTTTCAGGGAAAGTTAAAGGCAATAAGGCGGCTATGGAGCAACCTAGAGGAGATGCCGATGTTTAGTTTATGTGCTTTGTATTTTCTACTGTCTGACTTGTATCTTCGGTTGTACGACTTATTATTGTTACAAGTTGTAAATCGCTTCTGTAACTTTCTATTTTGGTATTGAACACTAGGCATGAGAGGTTGTAAGGCACGTATTTCAGGTTATGTTAAGTTATGTAAGCACGTTTGATAATTTATTATCGAAAAGTTTTAGTTTTGTTCAATATCTGCGACAGGAAGTAACTCTGATGTATGCCAAGTGGTGCATTTCGGTGTTTCTACAAGATAGTAAATATCGGGGTGTTACACTACGCCTTCTCATAGAGTGCAATAAAAGCTAAGAATATGGTAAACGACCCCTTACTAAACCTCTCAGTTCAATTATGCTTGATTCATTATTCAAAACTCAAAACTCATAGTCCTCAAAGTTGACTATGTGGCTGAACTAATCTCAATCACTGAGCCTAAACAATGAACTAATCTCAATCAGTGAGCCTAAACAATGTTAGCGTGTCACCGGTCACTTAGCATAATAAGCTTCCGATGAACCCGTCCCCACTAATCACTAGTGGGTCCCTAACGGGGCCGAGGTTCATAAGGCTCATGACTGCCTCTCCCCCAGCACACTAAACTAATAGGGTCGTCACCCTAACAATGATGTATATGATATACAATAACAATGAACAATGAAAACTACTCAATCACTGAGCCTTAACATAAACATCTACTCATTCACTGAGCTTTAACTTGACCTAATTTTATTCTGAACATTAGGTGATCTAATTATTAACTTAACCTTGTAATTTAGTGATCTCACATGGATTACTAAGGTTCGCTAACTTAACTTAACGATCTGACTAATCCAGTCAATCCAGCACAATACATCAGTCACATTGAACAATATCCACGGCATAACTTATCTCGATCACAATCATAGCATGAAACTTTAAATACATCACATGAACTCAAATCAATCAGAACTGAATTCATAATACTAATGTGTTTCCATCGTTGGGAAACCTTGAGGAGTGGATTAGAAGGGACTTGGGACCAATCAGAATAGCTTAGAACGTATTTTAAAAATTGGCATCAGAAGGATACGCACGGTCCGTGCACTATGGCGCACGACCCGTGCGCGTTTTCAAAAACAGCACCATGACCTTCAGAATCTCACGCACGACCCGTGCGCCCATACACACGATCCGTGCGTGACTATCAGTATTTCAGAAAACAGTTTTCGCGTTTTCTTTTCTATTCCGATCGTTCCCATGTCCATTCCGATTCACATTCAAACTCGATAACACATCAATACAGACATGGAAACCAGTACATTCAGTACAATCAATAATATTCATTCAACAATCACACTCATGCAATTTAGCAATTTCAATTCCAAGGATCTCATGACTCGACAACTCACACGCGAGATTTTGGTAAACATTATCGACTCGAATTTTTTTATAAAACGCGAGACCTAAACCGGGACACACATACAGGCACAAATTTATGGTTTCCCTAGTGAGTTATAGAACTCACCTCTTTGAAGACAGCAAACGATTCACACTGAGACTCAAGAACACGATCACTCGGCAACTCACGAACTCTTCTATTTCGCTCCAAATGCACACCCACGCGAAACCCAGATTTCCAAATGTATGAATCAGAACCCAGAAACTGAATGGCTCCTAGGTTGCTTCCAATTCGTAATCAGGCTTCAGAATTTGGTTCTTATGCACTCTAATTGGACATGCAAGTGACAGACATGGTGTTTGGCCAAGTGGAGCACAAGGTGGTCTTCAATGGTGGAATGTGGTGGAGGAGAAGGATGGTTTCGAAAATTGTATCAATGGAGAGAGGATGGAAAATTGAAACTAATGGTGAAATCAGATTGTACATGCAAGGCATTTCTGAGGAACTCTCCCTTCTCCTTCTTCCTTCTCTCCCTCACGCCCCATTCTCCTCTCCCTCTCAATCTTGCTGTTTCAGAATTTTTGTTTTAAGGAATGAAGTGTTTTGTGTTTCAGCTGGAAGGTACACACATATATATGGGCTAGGTGAAAGACTACTATATCCCTCACTTAAACTTTTCCTTCCTCGTGACTCCTAAACCATTCTAATTACCCTACTTGACATAATTAATATCAATTAAGCACACAATTCATATAGTAATTAAATCAAGCAATCCACTATCAATTTATTTTATTTCTAATCAAGACAAGAATTCACAAAATAATAATTCACACTAAATTATTTAAATAGCGAAAATTGGGGATATTACAATCACCCCAACTTTTAAAAATTTTGTCCTCAAAAATGAACCAATCAAGACAATTAGCATACAATATACCTTTCGCCGAATCATCAACGGCCTTGCCTTTCGGAGCGTCCAACACAAGTACTATTCCCGCTTGCGGAGTTAGCATTCCATTCTCGGTTCCTCTTTCTCGCTGGGCACACCTTGGCGTAGTGCCCTTCCATTTTGCAGTAGAAGCAATGTTTTGATCCTAGGTGACATTCTCCTCCATGGGGACTTCCGCATTTGCCGCAGTTGGCGGGCTTTGAAAATTCCGACGCCTGTACTTGCTTAGCCTTGCTGGAGACACCTCTTGGTTCTTCCTCCGGAGTGGACCCTTCAGCCGCTTTCCTCTTCTATACTGGGCACTTGTTAGCATAATGCCCTTCTCCCTTGCAATAAAAACACGCGGTTGATCCTAGACGACACCTTCCGCTATGGGGCCTTCCACACGCCGAACAATTAACGGACCTCGGAATTTCAGCTACCACAACTTGCTTTCCTTTGATGGAGGTATTCATCGGTTCAACATTTGGGGTTGGCAATTCCAATGCCTTCTTTTTACCTTTTTCATTCGTTTTCCTTTCCTCATTCTCTCTGTTGAGATTTGTTTCTGCAACATACGCTCGTTGCTGCTGACTCATCAGTTCGTGATGCATCCACATCATGTCCTGCATCATCCGTTGTTGATTCACGATCACGTTCGGCATCCATTCGGATTGAGGATCGATAGGGACGCTTCTCCTACTTCCGCCAGCCATGATTCTGCGAAATATGCACAAAGTGTTTAGTTGATCAGGCTAAACGTCTAATAGCATACTAAGAGGAATCACGTTTAGAGGACTTAAGAGACTCATGATTCTAAGCCCGACTAGGTCGAACTGCTCTGATACCAATTGTAACACCCCGTTAATTTCTATCTTGTAGAAATTACCGAAGCGCACTACTGGCATACATCAGAGTGACTTCCTTTTTAAATACTGAACACATACTAATACTCGATGCTAAAACCCCATCAAGTTCGCTTATATAACTTAACATAAAATACATAAAGTCGGTCCTTACACCACTCAACTAGTGTTCAGTACCAAGACCGAAAGTCTGCAGAAGCGATTTACAACTTAAAAACATAAGCCGTACCATCGTACATTTTAAGAAACTGAATAACAATACCGAAATACAAATGAAACTGAATAACAAGACATAATGAAATAAAGATAGCGGCAGCTCCTCAAGCGTCTCCATAGCCGTGCCTCACTGTCTTCAACTTTCCCTGCTTAACTGAAAAACAACAACAATGGATTGGGTGAGACAACTTGTCTTAGTGAGTTCTATCACGATCCCTTACTAAACCTCTCGGTTCAATTATGCTTGATTCATTATTTGTAACACCCCGATAAATTCTAACATATAGAATCACCGAAATGCACCAAATGGCATACATCAGAGTAACTTCCTGTTATTGAAATATTGAACACAACTAAAACTTTCGATAATACATATCAAATGGTTCTCTGAACCTCAAAAACTTCTGAAAATGCTTAAGTTTCAAAACTTAAGACGCGTACATAATCCTGGTGTTCAATACTCAAAACATAAAGTAGCGGAAACGATTTTACAACTTAACAATGAAAGTTATACAATCGGAACATAGAAACAATTAATGGGGCAAAGGTCTAAAACATGAAATTAGGTCTTCAATGACTCCAAGAGTCGCACCAGCTAACCGTGCTTTGTCGCCTTTGCTTTCCCCTGTTTCTCTGTAAAAACCACAAATATGAAGGGTGAGATAAACATTATCTCAGTGAGTCCTACCGAGACCCCTTACTAACTCTAGCGGTTCATTATGCCTTGCTTTGAACTCGTGGTCCTAAAAAGCAACCACGTGGAAATATATTAAGTTCCTGTAACCTTTATGCTCATGGCCCTCCTAAGCGACACATGAAGCATACAATCTTTTGTTCCATGTTTTTAGTATAACACCTCAGTCTACCTATTTTATAGGTACTTCTTTGACTTTGGTGAACCCATCCCGCTATTTCTAGTGGGGGAAACAGTCTTGAGTCTAGGTTTTGGGGCTCATGACTTCCCCTCCCCTAGTATGCTAACCTCTAAGGGTCGTCACCCTTTTTCCTCTTGCATTTATTATACATTATATATCCATGTACCCGCAATGGGCTGTTAGTCATTTCAGTCAAGTACAGTGTAACATATCAGTCAAGTACCGTGTATCATATCAGTCAAGTACCGTGTATCATATCAGTCAAGTACCGTGTATCATATCAGTCAAGTACCGTGTATCATATCAGTCAAGTACCGTGTATCATATCAGTCAAGTACCGTGTATTATTATTTCTTGACATATGTTCTCTCGCGTTCTCTAAGTACGGTCTTCAATTTTGTTCATAATACACAAGTTTTCTATTAAACATGTTCAATCTCATGACATCGGTATCTTTACATTGTTGGGGGACCTTGGGGAATGGATTAGAAGGGAATTGGAATCATTTGGAACGGATAAAAAGGTACTTTGAATTTGAAGATCAGAAGGTCTCACACGACCCGTGCGTGTAGGCGCACGACCCGTGCGCTGTTGAACAAAGATGTAAAAGATTTCCAGAAAGATACGCACGACCCGTGCGACTAGGCGCACGATCCGGGCGTTGTTGAATAAAAGTTCCAGAAGGATACACACGACCCGTGCGACTAGGTGCACGATCCGTGTGTGTTTAAAAACTCAGTTCGTGTAACATCAGATGGGGGCGCACGACCCGTCCACAGAGGCACACGACCCGTGCGTCTCCATCCGTTTTCCAGAAAACAGACTTTTCATGAGTAAATTCCATTCCGTTCCGATTCCAATTTCGTTTCGATCGATATCCCAACATAACAGTTATTATTCCAGACCAGCGAAAGCGATTAAACAGTCAAACAATATATATCATAAATCGACAATCCAATCAATCCGAGCAATTATGCGATTTACGGTTTTTCAATAAAAACGTTTTCGTTAAGTTTTCACAAAGCGGATTTTCCATAGTATCATTTCAGAAAATAACATGACTCGACAACAAAACGTCCCTAAGCGAGTATAGAACTCACCGATTTGACGACCTCGCGAGAAATCACGTCCTCACGAACCGTAACCTCTCGAACAATCCCCGTAATCACGTACTCGCACCGAACTCGTCCGATGCTCGAAACTGAACTTCGGAACAGCATCCAATCACAAATCCGGCTACTGGACTTCATCCTTGACTACGGAATTGGCGTCTCTCGAACTTTGGTGATTCGATCCGAAATTTGAGAAACCAACACTTCCAATTTCGCATCCGTTTTCCAGAATCAGTGAGCAGTTTTGTAACACGCGTATCTTGGTCAAATCGTGGCCAAAACCCTTCAAACCAGTGCCCATTCTGTAGGTAATTTTGTCTACTTTCTGATGGTCAAAGGATCATACGCATGCACCCAGTAACTTGGGAGATACACCCGAAACAATCTGACAGGTTCAGGACAGTGCTTGAGTCTGAATCCGAAACTTGGGGACATGATATCTCCTTCGTTTCTCCATGAAATCATACGGTTCTTGTGCCCAAAATGAAGATCTTCGAGTCTAGTTTCCAGAGGGACAAGAATCACGATCATCGGAGCAGTGTACAGTGAGATACGAAGCAATCACTGAAGGGTCCCCAAACTGTTTTTACCCAGAAATTTTCCAGAACTTCCAGCTTCTGCCTCCATCTTTCTCCTACTTAAGATGAACGAATTTAACCTCTAATAACCCACTTCCAGCTTCAATCTTCAAGGATTCCACCTCTTGTAACATCATGCAAGTTCTTAAGCCTTGAATCCACTCCTAAGCTAGACATGCAAAGCCTCCAAGTAGGCATCATGAACAAAAACGAAAATGAAGAATTTGAGCTTGGATGGGTTACTGGTTCTGAAACTTGATGATGGCTGAGAAATGGGAAGTGATATTGGTACCAGAAGATAGAGGTTGATGAGCTGAATTTCATGAGTCAAAAATGATGAACATGCATCAAAAGATTGAGCAACTCTCCTCTCCCCCTTTCTCTCCCTCTCTCATGCGACTTCCCTTCTCTCTCAATCTCCCATTTCTGTTTCTTTTTCCCATTTCAGAATGTGTTGAGTGTGTTGTGTTATGTTGAGTGTTAGTGGAGTGACTCAGCTGAAGGAGAATATAAAATACTATGAAAATTACCCATCTACCCCTAGCTTACCAATTATCTCTTAAACTCAACTTAATTCAATTCTAATTCCATAACTAATCAATAATTTATACGATAATCACATATTGCATAAAGTTGTGTTCCGTGGAGGATGGTTCAGCCGAAACTCATTAATGTGTGGAAAAGACGAAAATACCCCTGCGCTCCTGTTTGCTTAAAATCCCAATTAACTCACCGTATCATAATTAATCAATAATGCTAATTAATCATCTTGACCTCTTGCTAATTTAAATATTTTAAATTAGCGAAATTGGGGATGTTACAATCACCCCAACTTTTAAAAAATTTGTCCTCAAAATTGACAAAACGTACCTCATTCGAAAAGATGGGGATATTTCACCCGCATGTTCTTCTCCACTTCCCATGTCGCTTCGTCGGGTGTAGCACCGTCCCAAAGCACCTTGACAATGGGTATTGATCTCGTTCGGAGCGTCTTCTCGCGACGTTCGATGATCCTGATTGGAGTAGGCTGATAGGATAAATCCGTTCTGATGTCAATTGCTTCATAACTTAATGGTTGATTCGGATCATGAATATATTTCCTTAACTGCGATACATGAAACACATCATGTAATCTGGACAATTCTGGAGGTAATGCAATGCGATACGCTACCGGCCCAACTCGCTCGATAATCTGGAAGGGTCCGACATACCGAGGACTGAGCTTCTTCGCTCGCAAAGCAATACCGGTCCCGATGGTTGGAGAAAGTCTCAAAAAGACACGGTCTCCTTCTTTGAATTCTAACGGCCTTCTTCTCTTATCCGCATAACTCTTCTGCCGACTCTGCGCGACTTTCATCCTTTCTCTTATCTGACGAATCTTCTCCGTAGTCTCACGGACCAAATCCGGTCCCAACAATCTCTGCTCACCTATAACCCACCAACACAATCGTGTTCTACACTTCCTTCCATACAATGCTTCATATGGAGCCATTCCGATACTAGAATGGTAACTGTTGTTGTATGAAAATTCCACCAATGGAAGATGATCCTCCCATCCGCCTCCATTATCAAGTACACAAGCTCTCAACATATCTTCAAAGGTCTGAATTGTCCTCTCAGTTTGTCCGTCTGTCTGCGGATGGTAAGCGGTGCTAACACACACCGTTGTTCCCAACGCCATGTTCAATGCTCTCCAAAATCGAGATGTGAACTTGGGATCTCGATCACAGATGATACTCGTAGGGATTCCATGCAACTTCACAATATTCTTGAGATACTCATCTGCTAACTTAGCAACCTTGTGATTCGAACGCACTGGAATAAAATGAGTGGACTTGGTCAGGCGATCCACCACTACCCAAATAGAATCATTTCCGGCTTGGGACCGTGGCAATCCCATGACAAAATCCATAGATATGCTTTCCCATTTCCATTCAGGTACCTTCAACGGTTGCAACTGGCCACCTGGCTTCTGGTGCTCTATCTTAACCCTTTGGCAAGTCAAGCATCGAGACACAAACTCTGCAATATCTACTTTCATACCCGGCCACCAATACAATTGCTTCAAATCTCGATACATCTTGGTTGACCCAGGATGTATTGAGAACTGACTCTTATGAGTCTCTTCTAAAACTTGCCTTTCACATTCTCATCATTCGGCACGCAGATTCTACCATCAAAACGAATTATGCCATCACCGTCTTCGGTGTAACTCGGCAATCTCTTCTGCGCTTGCAGCTCTACATCACTTTCTTGGGCTGAGCGAATCAGATTTCTCAAGGAACTTGAAATCTGAATATGGCTCAACACCAACCTGTTCCTTCTTGACTTAACTCTCAAGTTGAGGACTCTAAACGATTCCAACAAAGACATCTCGTGCATCATCAACTCTGCACCATGGATAGACTTTCTGCTCAAAGCATCAGCCACAACATTAGCCTTACCAGGATGGTACTTCAATTCAAAATCATAATCCTTCAGGAATTCTACCCATCTCCTCTGCCTGTTGTTCAACTCCTTTTGGTCAAACAAATACTTAAGGCTCTTGTGGTCACTAAAGACTTCGAAACGAGACCCATACAGGTAATGTCTCCAAATCTTTAGGGCAAACACAATCGCCGCCAACTCTAAATCATGAGTTGGGTAATTCTCTTCATGCGGTTTCAACTGTCTGGAGGCATAAGCAACTACTTGTTGATTCTGCATTAGGACACATCCCAAACCCTAACCAGAGGCGTCGCAATAGATTTGGAATCCTACGGACGGATCTGGAAGAATCAGGACAGGTGCAGAAGTCAAACGACTCTTCAATTCCGCGAAAAAATTATCACAGTCTGAGTCCCAAACAAACGGCTGACCCTTGCGAGTTAACCGAGTGAGTGGAAGAACCAGCTGGGAAAATCCTTGAATGAATCTTCGATAATACCCAGCTAATCCCAAGAAACTTCTTACCTCAGTAACCGTAGATGGTTGTTCCCAGTCTACCACAGCTTCAGTCTTACTGGGATCCACTGCAACACCTGCCTGAGATATCACATGGCCCAGAAATTTAACTTCGAGCATCCAAAAATCACGTTTGGAAGGCTTAGCGTATAACTTCTTCTCTCGGAGTACGTTCGGAACAATTCGAAGATGTTGCACATGCTCCTCAATTGTCTTAGAGTACCCCAAGATATCATCAATGAACACCACCACAAACTGATCCAGATAGGGATTTAAAAATCTGATTCATATAATCCATGAATACGGCTGGAGCATTGGTCAAACCGAAGGGCATCACTACAAATTCATAGTGTCCATACTTCGTAAGGAAAGCGGTCTTCGGGACGTCCAAACCTCGAACCCTGATTTGGTAATAGCCAGACCTCAAATCAGTCTTTGAAAATACAGAAGCTCCCCTCAATTGGTCTAACAAATCATCAATCCTCGGTAGAGGGTACTTGTTCTTGACAGTCACCTTAATCAACTGACGATCATCAATACACAATCTCATACTTCCGTCCTCCTTCTTGACAGGCAACACTGGAGCACCCCATGGTGAGGCACTCGGCCGGATAAACTGTTTGGAAATTAGCTCTTCCAGTTGGACTTTCAATTCCTTCAACTCTAATGGCGACATTCTATACGGAGCTATAGAAATTGGTCCAGTGCCTGGAGCCAACCCTATAGAAAACTCCACCTCACGATCCGGAGGAAACGAAGGAACTTCATCAGGAAACACATCAAGAAATTCATTAGCAACTTGCACAGAAGATAAATCTAGACCTGTCTCAGTGGATGCAGACAACGTCATGACATAAGCTTCTGTGCCTTGAAACAAACAGTCACTGGCTGAAGTAAAAGAAATAACAACTTCAGGATTGGTCGGTTGTAGCTCCATTGACTCGGAGGCGAAACCGATAGTCCGATGAAAACAATCAATATTCACATGGTTGGCGGTCATCCAACTCATACCTAGGACAATATCCACATTCTCGGTGGAGTGTCTGTAGCCTTGATTTTCTAAACATCTGCAGTGTAGACCCTCTCTCGAGCTGAAGTAGATTTATCTGACTCTTCCTTTTACTCTTTTTGGGCACTCTGGATTGAGTGACCCTTTTTCTTAAAATATTACCACTGAGACGCACTAGGACGACATTCACTTCTTGGGCTTCCTACCAGCAAAACACTTGGAGAATCTTGAGGAATCATACAACTCCACTTTCTTTCCCTTGATCGGCTGCCTTTTAACTTTGCATTCGGAGTTGATGGCTTAACTACCTTCTCCTTTCCAGTATTCCCTAAGATGAAACGGGTTTTAAGGAACTTCGGTCTTGGTCGAGGACTACGTCTTGGTCATCCTTCCATAATTCCGCTTATGATACACCAAGTATTGAGTTGATTAGGCTCAACGTCTCTTAGCATCACAAGTGTAATCACAACAAAGACTAACAAGGAATCGACTCAACCCTAAACTAAACTAAGCCCGACTAGGTCGAACTGCTCTGATACCATAATGTAACACCCCGATAATTCTAACATATAGAATCACCGAAATGCACTAAATGGCATACATCAGAGTAACTTCCTGTTATCGAAATATTGAACACAACTAAAACTTTCGATAATACATATCAAATGGTTGTCTGAACCTCATAAACTTCTGAAAATGCTTAAGTTTCAAAACTTAAGACACGTACATAATCCTGGTGTTCAATACTCAAAACATAAAGTAGCGGAAACGATTTTACAACTTAACAATGAAAGTTATACAATCGGAACATAGAAACAATAAATGGGGCAAAGGTCTAAAACATGAAATTAGGTCTTCAATGACTCCAAGAGTCGCACCAGCTAACCGTGCTTTGTCGCCTTTGCTTTCCCCTGTTTCTCTGTAAAAACCACAAATATGAAGGGTGAGATAAACATTATCTCAGTGAGTCCTATCGAGACCCCTTACTAACTCTAGCGGTTCATTATGCCTTGCTTTGAACTCGTGGTCCTAAAAAGCAACCACGTGGAAATATATTAAGTTCCTGTAACCTTTATGCTCATGGCCCTCCTAAGCGACACATGAAGCATACAATCTTTTGTTCCATGTTTTTAGCATAACACCTCAGTCTACCTATTTTATAGGTACTTCTTTGACTTTGGTGAACCCATCCCGCTATTTCTAGTGGGGGAAACAGTCTTGAGTCTAGGTTTTGGGGCTCATGACTTCCCCTCCCCTAGTATGCTAACCTCTAAGGATCGTCACCCTTTTTCCTCTTGTATTTATTATACATTATATATCCATGTACCCGCAATGGGCTGTTAGTCATTTCAGTCAAGTACCGTGTAACATATCAGTCAAGTACCGTGTATCATATCAGTCAAGTACCGTGTATCATATCAGTCAAGTACCGTGTATCATATCAGTCAAGTACCGTGTATCATATCAGTCAAGTACCGTGTATTATTATTTCTTGACATATGTTCTCTCGCGTTCTCTAAGTACGGTCTTCAATTTTGTTCATAATACACAAGTTTTCTATTAAACATGTTCAATCTCATGACATCGGTATCTTTACATTGTTGGGGGACCTTGGGGAATGGATTAGAAGGGAATTGGAATCATTTGGAACGGATAAAAAGGTACTTTCAATTTGAAGATCAGAAGGTCTCACACGACCCGTGCGTGTAGGCGCACGACCCGTGCGCTGTTGAACAAAGATGTAAAAGATTTCCAGAAAGATACGCACGACCCGTGCGACTAGGCGCACGATCCGGGCGTTGTTGAATAAAAGTTCCAGAAGGATACACACGACCCGTACGACTGGGCGCACGATCCGTGTGTGTTTAAAAACTCAGTTCGTGTAACATCAGATGGGGGCGCACAACCCGTGCACAGAGGCACACGATCCGTGCGTCTCCATCCGTTTTCCGGAAAACAGACTTTTCATGAGTAAATTCCATTCCGTTCCGATTCCAATTTCGTTTCGATCGATATCCCAACATAACAGTTATTATTCCAGACCAGCGAAAGCGATTAAACATTCGAACAATATATATCGTAAATCGACAATCCAATCAATCCGAGCAATTATGCGATTTACGGTTTTTCAATAAAAACGTTTTCGTTAAGTTTTCACAAAGCGGATTTTCCATAGTATCATTTCAGAAAATAACATGACTCGACAACAAAACGTCCCTAAGCGAGTATGGAACTCACCGATTTGACGACCTCGCGAGAAATCACGGCCTCACGAACCGTAACCTCTCGAACAATCCCCGTAATCACGTACTCGCACCGAACTCGTCCGATGCTCGAAACTGAACTTCGGAACAGCAACCAATCACAAATCCAGCTACTGGACTTCCTCCTTGACTACGGAATTGGCGTCTCTCGAACTTTGGCGATTCGATCCGAAATTTGAGGAACCAACACTTCCAATTTCGCATCCGTTTTCCAGAATCAGTGAGCAATTTTGTAACATGCGTATCTTGGTCAAATCGTGGCCAAAACCCTTCAAACCAGTGCCCATTCTGTAGGTAATTTTGTCTACTTTCTGATGGTCAAAGGATCATACACATGCACCCAGTAACTTGGGAGATACACCCGAAACAATGTGACAGGTTCAGGACAGTGCTTGAGTCTGAATCCGAAACTTGGGGACATGATATCTCCTTCGTTTCTCCATGAAATCATACGGTTATTGTGCCCAAAATGAAGATCTTCGAGTCTAGGTTCCAGAGGGACAAGAATCACGATCATCGGAGCAGTGTACAGTGAGATACGATGCAATCACTGAAGGGTCCCCAAACTGTTTTTACCCAGAAATTTTCCAGAACTTCCAGCTTCTGCCTCCATCTTTCTCCTACTTAAGATGAACGAATTTAACCTCTAATAACCCACTTCCAGCTTCAATCTTCAAGGATTCCACCTCTTGTAACATCATGCAAGTTCTTAAGCCTTGAATCCACTCCTAAGCTAGACATGCAAAGCCTCCAAGTAGGCATCATGAACAAAAACGAAAATGAAGAATTTGAGCTTGGATGGGTTACTGGTTCTGAAACTTGATGATGGCTGAGAAATGGGAAGTGATATTGGTACCAGAAGATAGAGGTTGATGAGCTGAATTTCATGAGTCAAAAATGATGAACATGCATCAAAGATTGAGCAACTCTCCTCTCCCCCTTTCTCTCCCTCTCTCATGCGACTTCCCTTCTCTCTCAATTTCCCATTTCTGTTTCTTTTTCCCATTTCAGAATGTGTTGAGTGTGTTGTGTTATGTTGAGTGTTAGTGGAGTGACTCAGCTGAAGGAGAATATAAAATACTATGGAAACGACCCATCTACCCCTAGCTTACCAATTATCTCTTTAACTCAACTTAATTCAATTCTAATTCCATAACTAATCAATAATTTATACGATAATCACATATTGCATAAAGTTGTGTTCCGTGGAGGATGGTTCAGCCGAAACTCGTTAATGTGTGGAAAAGACGAAAATACCCCTGCGCTCCTGTTTGCTTAAAATCCCAATTAACTCACCGTATCATAATTAATCAATAATGCTAATTAATCATCTTGACCTCTAGCTAATTTAAATATTTTAAATTAGCGAAATTGGGGATGTTACATTATTCAAAACTCAAAACTCATAGTCCTCAAAGTTGACTATGTGGCTGAACTAATCTCAATCACTGAGCCTAAACAATGAACTAATCTCAATCACTGAGCCTAAACAATGTTAGCGTGTCACCGGTCACTTGGCATAATAAGCTTCCGATGAACCCGTCCCCACTAATCACTAGTGGGTCCCTAACGGGGCCTAGGTTCATAAGGCTCATGACTGCCTCTCCCCCAGCACACTAAACTAATAGGGTCATCACCCTAACAATGATGTATATGATATACAATAACAATGAACAATGAAAACTAGTCAATCACTGAGCCTTAACATAAAATCTACTCATTCACTGAGCTTTAACTTGACCTAATTTTATTCTGAACATTAGGTGATCTAATTATTAACTTAACCTTATAATTTAGTGATCTCACATGGATTACTAAGGTTCGCTAACTTAGCTTCACGATCTGACTAATCCAGTCAATCCAGCACAATACATCAGTCACATTGAACAATATCCACGGCATAACTTATCTCGATCACAATCATCGCATGAAACTTTAAATACATCACATGAACTCAACTCAATCATAACTGAATTCATAATACTAATGTGTTTCCATCGTTGGGAAACCTTGAGGAGTGGATTAGAAGGGACTTGGGACCAATCGGAATAGCTTAGGACGTATTTTAAAAATTGGCATCAGAAGGATACGCACGGTCCGTGCGCTATGGCGCACGACCCGTGCGCGTTTTCAAAAACGGCACCATGACCTTCAGAATCTCACGCACGACCCGTGCGCCCATACACACGATCCGTGCGTGACTATCAGTATTTCAGAAAACAGTTTTCGCGTTTTCTTTTCTATTCCGATCGTTCCCATGTCCATTCCGATTCACATTCAAACTCGATAACACATCAATACAGACATGGAAACCAGTACATTCAGTACAATCAATAATATTCATTCAACAATCACACTCATGCAATTTAGCAATTTCAATTCCAAGGATCTCATGACTCGACAACTCACACGCGAGATTTTTGTAAACATTATCGACTCGAATGTTTTTATAAAACGCGAGACCTAAACCGGGACACACACACAGGCACAGATTTATGGTTTCCCTATTGAGTTATAGAACTCACCTCTTTGAAGACAGCAAACGATTCACACTAAGACTCAAGAACACGATCACTCGGCAACTCACGAACTCTTCTATTTCGCTCCAAATGCACACCCACGCGAAACCCAGATTTCCAAATGTATGAATCAGAACCCAGAAACTGAATGGCTCCTAGGTTGCTTCTAATTCGTAATCAGGCTTCAGAATTTGGTTCTTATGCACTCTAATTGGACATGCAAGTGACAGACATGGTGTTTGGCCAAGTGGAGCTCAAGGTGGTCTTCAATGGTGGAATGTGGTGGAGTAGAAGGATGGTTTCGAAAATTGTATCAATGGAGAGAGGATGGAAAACTGAAACTAATGGTGAAATCAGATTGTACATGCAAGGCATTTCTGAGGAACTCTCCCTTCTCCTTCTTCCTTCTCTCCCTCACGCCCCATTCTCCTCTTTTTTTGTAACATCCTGGGCCCTTTTCTTACTTAGTAGGCTACCCAGCGATGCACTCATGATCTTCTCTACCCCTCATGTAGAGTTTTTGCCTTCCGTGGGAATCGAACCATGTACCCTGAGGCTTAGGTACATGCTCAATGCATTCCCACTACCAATTGATGGAGGAAGTTTCAGACGCATGCAACCAATATCCAGAGAGTTATCACGAAAACAAGTGGACTGGTTCAGTATAGTGCCAGATTCTTAACCGAAACTTGAGGACACAATATCTCTCTCATTTCCAAATGAAATCCGACGGTTCTTGTGCTCATATTGAAGCATTTTGTGTCTAGTTTCCAGAGGAACAAAAATCATGAACAGAAGAGTTGAATACAGGGAGATACGATAAACACAATGAAGGTAGGTCATACGGGTTCCCAGCAGAATTCCTGATTAATTAGAAATATCATCCTCAATCATTTGTACCCACGAATTTGTGTCCCATAGCCAACCCAAACATCCATAACAGAACCAAGTTACTCAAACTGACCCAAAAACAGAATCAAGTAGCCAAACCCTATGATGATTCGAAATGTGATTAAAACATACCCTTAGAATCACTTCTCAACTCCAAATGACACACCATGCAAGGATTGAGCTTCAACGCCTTCTTTCCCCTTCAAAGTTCAAAATGTATGGATGATGTAAGAGGGTGGTGTAATCTGATTCTTTGCATGATATAGAAATCAAATGAAAGAGGAGGAAAAATGAGGAAGATTGATAGCTCAAACACCTACATGCATGAAGGTTTGTGGATTCCCTCTTTTCCTTCTTCTCCGTCTCTCTCTTCGCCCTATCCTCCATCTCCCTCTCTGAGTTTTTTGTTTCTGAAGTTGGATCACAATGAGGGAGGTGCTGGAATTCAGTGTTTTAAAGAAAAGGAGCTATTGACCAAAATGCCCTTAGTTTAAAACTCTCACTTAAACTTAATTCCCAATTAACCATGTATCTTCTCCTATCATTAGCAATTTGATTAGTTAAATTACATGAGTCGACTAACTACTATAGCCGTGATCATTTACTAGATTGGTCCCACGATATTTAGTGAAATGACCATTTTGCCCTTGCGCTCCGTTTCCCATTACAATTCACACGATTCGAATAATTTGCGCGTATTTCATATGCTTGAGCGATTAAACATTGATTCCACAAAATTATCGTATCCATGACCCGATTAATCATCTAATCGAATAATAAATCGTTTAGTTAATTTCGTAACCCGAAATTAATAAAACTAGGGATGTTACAAAATAACCATGAGAGTGGCTTCCTGACTTCCACCCGTTCCATACGACTAATTTCAACCTAGTCTCACCAGCCCTAGATGCATTACTTTGTTTGAGCCTGTGAAAGAGGTGTTTCCATACCCAATAGTTAAGTATTAGGTGATAAAACTCGTTGGACTTGCATGTTTTGAAATAAATTGCATGCCCTTTAGGTCGGCATTTTTTTTGGATGACATTCAGCTTTGCGTTACATATGTGCAATCGATTTCCATTATTTGTGTGTATGTGCATTCTTAGTTACCTCGCATTATGCGCATCTCGGACCCTCTCCCGGTGGGAAGAGTTCGAGAAGATTCAAGGACTTACCAAAAAACCTTGAGGAAGTAGCCCTCATTGCATTTTCAAGTTTAAGATAAACAGCTTTGGTTAGGCATAGTGAGTATTCCAAATAAGACATCTCTAGGCCTACAGCCTAACGGTTAGCGGAGTTTTGTTTCTACCAAATCCACGTGATGTGTTTTTTTGTGCCTTAGCTTAGAAAGATATAAGAGTTAGGTAATGTTCCGCTATTAGAGTGTAATCCGGTCTCACTTAAGGTTGCGATCGGTTTAGATTCAACGATGTTTAGTCAAGTCCAGGACCGCTTCGATGGTCAATATTCAAAGGAACCAAGATTCAGTATATCAGTTAGAAAGAGTGTGTGCTCGCACTAATCGTATTTGTGTTAGTAAGATAAGGATGATCAATTTCGAGGACAGAATTTTTCATGTTGGGGTGTAATGTAACACCCTCAGCTTAAAAGTTATTAGTTTATCAGTTATTGATAGTTTAATTTCAGTTTAAGGGCTGATAGCCGTGTTAGTTCATCTAAGTGACACTTGTTAGTAGTTAAATACTTGTTTAATTAGTTAAGTAATAAGGATGCCATTTGCTTTTATTTTAGTAAGTGTTAGAATTAGATAAGTGGCATATATGCATATATGTGTTATTTTAATTAAATAAGTGTTTTAAAATATTCCTTGAGTGTTAGAATTAATTATGTGATTGTTTTAAGTGATGTTATTTTATTTGGTTGAGTATTATTTGAATTAAATTGGTTTTTAGAGGGTTTAAGTGAGAAACATTAGACATATCCCTAAAATACCCTTATTATACATGACTCCTCACACCCACTTAAATATAAATCAAAAACAAACACCCCTCACCCCACATATAGCAAACCTTCGAGGGAGAGGGAGAGGAAAGAAAAAGAAAGAAGAAAAAATGGAGAGAAAAGGGAGAAGAGGGCGTGAAGGGAGAAGAGGAGAGGGGGAGAGTTTTATCATGAGCATGTTCATCTTTCCACCACCATTAGAATCAGAATTTCATTCTCTTCCTAACAGTACCACAATCATCATCATCCATTCCCTCCTTTCTCTTCTACCATTTTCGAACCCTAGGAGTAAAAGTGAGGTTTTGAAGTTCTTTTTCATTTCTTGAAATTTGAGGTCCTTGGGGGTTTAATTGAGCTTGAAGTCGTGGGAACCATTTTGGAGCGGTTTGGGGTTCATTTGTGTTGCGTTCTTGCTTTGATTGTCTTTTCCACTCCGTTTTCAAAATTAATTTCGAAATAAGGTGAGTTCTAGGTTTTATCGTGTTTTGATTCTGTATAAATACATGTGTTGTTGTTCCTTGGTGAAAATATGCTTTGATGGCTGAATTTGGTGCTGATTGGATGCTTATTGTGTTGCTAATTTCACTGTGTAGAGACATTCTGGGTAGGTTTGGTTTTCTGGTAACTGGGACTGTTTTACTTGTTGAAAAGTAATGTGGCTTACCATTATAGAAACTATATTGGATGCTTGTCATTTTGGCTTTGGTTTGGTCGCATTTAGAGTAGTATAGCTCCAGTTATGGGCTCCACAAGTTAGAGTAAAATTATGGGCACAATCTGGACCTAGGGTCAGTATTTTGGGAATGGTGGTTTCAATTGAGCTCTTTTTTGAATGATTTTTGTGTCATTGAAAATTAGACTTAATTTACTACTGTTTAGGCTCAAGATTCAGATTATTTGAGTAAGTTTTGACCATTTTAGAAGGATTGGAATCTAGGTCACAGTTGCTGACCCATTTTCTAGACCTACTGCCTTATTTGCGAAAACTGTACTAATTGACTCATCATTCTGAAATTCTAAAAATATTATGTAAGTCCACTTCGTTAGGAGGGTTATACTCTAGGCTTTAATAATTCAAATTGAACTACGAGAGATATATTATGGTAAGGGAGTCACGAGAACTCACTGAGATTATGTAATCTCATCAGATACTTTTGTGGTTTTTCAGATATGCAGGTTAAAGTCAAGCAATATCGATATGGATCTTTGGGGCTCATGCCCTAGTTTCCACCGGTTGAAGCTGTAGAGTTCGGATCGCTTCGAAGTTGCTTATGTATCATGTAACGGTTTAATACCGGCTTCGTTGAGGAATGTAAATTATGCACAGGATTATTTTGTAATTGGGAATACTGGACAACTTTTGTTTTTGAAAATTCTTTTGTATAAATAAAACTTTGATTTATGTTTTATTAAAACTCCCATCCCTCCAGTTACTCGATAAATGATTTTCCTCGTTTATTTCCTTTTTTATCCAATTGTGCATCTCTGATTAGACTAGAAAGTAATATCTCAAGGGCTATAGACTTGGGATGTTACAATATCTCCTTGAGCAACTTGTTTTCCCCTTGCCCGAACACCGCATCTGCTAATATCTCAATAGATCGACCAGCTTCAGTTAAACCAACAGCAATATGAGCCATATCTGGAGTTTGTCCCATTGGAGGTGACAGTGCATCCTTCATAGGGTCCTCGGCACTAGTTCCCCTACCACGTGCACGACGACCACGGCCTCGCTAACCGCGTGTTGCCCTTGTTGTTCCCCACCCCTGAGACCCAGGGATGCAGAGCTCTCATCAGTCACTTCAACTGGAGCGACCTCCCTACCATGCATTCGAGATCTCGGCACTACAAGAAATTACTAGATTACCGGCGGCCAAAATCCGCCGGAAATTTGCCATTACTGGCGGTTTTTTTCCGCCGGAAATTCGTCCGCAAGTAACGGTTTCCACAGAATTTCTGCCGGTAATTTCCGGTGGATTTTTTCCGCCGAAAACTTGCGTTTACGGCGGATTTTTTTTTTTAAAAAAATTATTTTATTTTTTTAAAAAATCCGCCGGTAATTCAACATATCCGCCGGAAATGTCGCCAGAAATTTACCGGCAGATTTTTAAAAAAAAAATTAATTTTTTTTAATTTTTTTTTAATTTTTCTTTTTTGAATTTTGTATTTTAATAAAATAAGAAGTAATAAAAAATAAATTAGAATATGAGAAAAAAATTATAGAGAATAGAATGAGAAGTAATAGAGAAATTAGAATTAATAAGAATGAGAGAGAGTTGTGTCAAAAAAAAAAGAATATATGAAAGCGAGTATGGAAAAATAATATAGGAGAGAATAAGAATGAATAAGTGATAAGAAATAAGAATAGATGAGAGTCTGTGAATGAAGAAATAAGAAGTGAGAAGGAAGAAGAAATGGGAAATATAGAAAATAGATATGTAGAGAAATTTAATTAAATTTGAAGTGTATATGAGAAAGAAGAAATAAGAATGAATAAGTGATGAATGAGAAGGAAGAAGAAAATAAATGTAGAAGAGTGTAGGAGAAAGTGAGAAGGAAATAAAAAGTGAAATGAGAGAATGAGACGAGTGTAGGAGAAAGTTTTATTTATATGAATTTCAAAACGTTCCAGCGGATTTTTAACATTTCCGGTGGATATTTTGAAATTTTTTATTATTATTTTTAAACAAAATCCGCCGGTAAATTTCCGGCGACATTTCCGGCGGATTCTCACAAAAAAACAATTTTTTTTTTAAATCCGCCGGTGATGTAAAAATCCGCCAGAAATACCAATTTTGCCGCCGGAAATTTACGGACGGGAAAAATCCGCCGGAAATGCAGAATATCCGCCGAAAACGTACCGGCGGAATAAATCCGCCGGAGAAACTCCGCCTGTAATACAGGATTTTCTTGTAGTGCGGCGACATAATACAGTAAGATAAGAAAACAAAGAATCAAGATTGAGAGTTACTAGTGACTCACATGTCGAGAATGGATTAATTAAATAGAAACATGAGAAGAGATTTGACACCCTAGAAGGGTCTTTAATAGGGTCCGGATTGTGAGAATTCCCGGGTTCATTATCACAATCATGACTCTATCAAAGGTCCCCTGGCTCTGTTACATAATGACTCAAAATCAAGGCTCTGATAACAACTTTGTCACGACCCGAGTTAGACCATGACCGGCCCACATACTATTATTGCATTTGTCTAGCAAGCCTCAACAAACTAAACTTGACATGGAGAATAATCATTATATTAAACCTATATTAATCTATATTCGAAGAAGTTTCTAACGGAAATTTAGCAAAAACCTCCTCTAAAATATGGGCATCAGAAAAATAATAAATACACTTGTCCAATCAAAACTCACAATACCAGCCAACATAGGTCCTCACATAGGCCAACAGAGTCATATCAACTACTATCAGACAACCCAATATTATAACAGAGCCTCTAAAGAGTTTACAAGGCAATACATACAACGACAAAAGGAAATATATATATATATATAGTGGCCCTCCAAAACCAAAAAGGGGCGTCACCAAGAAGTAAGAGACTAGACTCTCGCAGAGGAGCTAGGTTCAACACGAATCTGGGAATCTGAAACATATAAAAGATACGATGTGAGTCACCACTCAGGGAGAAAAGAATGAAGAGCATAACAAGCGGGACACGATAATACCGATCATAAAGTGATTTTCATGAAAATCATTGTTAAATAACTAAGTAGTATAAAGTCGTAAATGGGGTAATACATATACAGAACGGAAATAGGCTCCCCACCTCGAAATATCAACAATAGGCTCCCCGCCTGGAAATATCAACAGTATAATAGGCTCCCCGCCTAACGATAAATCAAGGTGCACCAAGGCTAACACATACTGCTGTTAGTATGCAGTGTTCTGACAAAATTTTACCCCAAATCGTTTTGAAACTCCAATAAAATAAACTCATATCTATAAAAATATCTCAATCACAAATATCAAACCAAATGTCCAACAAAATCCATTTATTTAAATTTTGCAAACTGTATGATCACAATACAATGTCCCTCTAAGAAAACAAAGTACTTCTAGTAAGCATAAGCGAAAGATGATGTCAAATAAGTTTAAAAGTGATGCCGAATACCGATACCGCTAAGATGAATTCTTTGAGTTTATATTATTATAATGCTAAATCAGTATTCTAAATAAAATACATGTATATATATATATATATATTATAGAACTAATTTTCCAAAATCTATTTACTTATACTTGATAATAAGTCTAGTTTATGTTTTTCTTATACTTTTTAGTATTTAAACTCCAAGTTTTTTTGTTAATTCAAGTTTTAATGACTAACCATATCTAAAATATAACTTAGGGATACCACTCTTCAACTATGAACTTACTCACTTTTCTTTTGGATCCTAGTAAATTCCATTCATAGACATTAAAGGTTCTTAATACCTTACTTTAACTATCCTTACTATTTCTAACTCACCAACAATTTAGTTTCAACCTCTACTCATATAAGAGTAACTACCCTACTATTAAGTATCCCAAATTAACTACACAACTGATATGATTTGGCTAGAATCACTATAAGAAAATCGTGTTTTAGCTACCAATGTTTTCCACGGAGGATTGCCTGTCGCTAATTTGCGACGGACTTGCGACGGTTTGCGACGAGGGGTGAGTTTGGGCATTGGGCGCTAAAAATCCCGCTCATAATTTGCGACAGGAAGGGACCTTTGTCACTAATTTGTGGCGGAGGTGGATGCTGGTCGCTAATTTGCGACGGATGTCTCCTCGCAAACCCGTCGCAAACGTTATTTCAAAATTTTATCCACGCGATTCCTCATATCTCTTCTCTCAAACAACACAAAAGAGTTATCTCTTCTTCTTTTATCCACGCGAGCCCTGTTCTCCGCCCACCTCATTCCTCACGCCGTTGACCCCCCGCCTCAAGTCGTTCGCGAACTCGTCGCCACCACTCCACCCTCCGGCGCGCATCTCTTCTTCGGCCGTGGCTCACAGTTTCGTCTCTACCAGGTAAATTGCCTCCCCTTTTCCACCCTCCGTTCGCGAACTCATCCATGCTGCGCGTCTCTTCCCTTTTCCCTTTTCCCTTTTCTTTGATTTCTGTTTTATGATGCGTTTTAGGGTTATTGATTTCTGCATTTTAGGGATTCAAATGATTTTTGATTTCTGTCCAAATCATTTCTCATTTTAGGGATTTTTCCACCCTCCGTTCGCGAACTCGTCCATGTTTTATGATGCTGCTCGTCTCTTCCCTTTTCCCTTTTCCCTTTTCCCTTTTCATTGATTTCTGTTATGATGCGTTTTAGGGTTATTGATTTCTGCATTTTAGGGATTCAAATGATTTTTGATTTCTGTCCAAATCATTTCTCATTTTACGGATTATTGATTTTTGATTTCTGTTTTATGTTGTGTGCTGTGATACATGCTGTAGGAGATTATGAAGATTTTGATGCCTCTTTTTGATGCCTGGGATTGACTTTTATTCATATGTTTATTGAGTTTTGGGATTGGATCAGTGTGGCGAGTCACTATGGATGCAAGTTCATAGGGTGCGTTTGAGTTAATTTCTAGCAAGTTTGTTAAGAGTTTTATGGTATGCTTGGTGTTTATGGCATGAAATTACTTTATGCGTTTGAAGTAATAGAGTGTTGCTTGCACATATTGACGTGAATTTACAATTACTGGCAGTAGGTTCTAGGTAGTAGGATGAAAAACGATGATTTTCATGTAGTAGCGGCAGGGATGGATCACAACTTCAATTGAATATGATTAGGAGGTGAAGTGGATCACTATGGATGGTTTAGCTTGTGTGTGGATGAGCTAGTGATTCTGAATAATATAATTGATTATGTAAAATTGATATTGTCAAACATTGTCAAAGTATTGTGTTTGTTGTCATTCTTTAGATTTATTGATTTATTGACTGTGTAAAATGGTATAATTAAGTCATTTCTGATTTATATTTTTAATGATTAGATATAAATTATAATGCATATGAAACCCCTTGCATTGTTAGTTTTTTTGTTGAACTAGGCAAATGTATATTACTACCTCTGATATTTTATATAAGCAAAAAGTTCCATGTATCTAGTCTAAATATGGACTAGAAAACTTCTTGCACTGTTAGTTTTTTTGTTGAACTAGGCAAATGTATATATGTAACTTTTTGCATTGTTAGTACGGGTTGATTTTACAAAGAAACTAGGTTTCACAACTTCACAAGTTATTGTTGCATACTTGCATTGACTAGACACTTGAGACATCACTTTTATTCATAGGTTTACATGTGAATATATGAAACATCATATTTTTCTTGCAGACTTCAGCAGTACAACCTGCTGAAGTCACCATGAGTATGATTAAAATTGACTATTGAAATTAGATGGCTTCTTATTTGGAATTTAAACCATTGAGAACCAACTTTTGAATTAAATTTAAAGCTAATGTTTCTTCCAGATGTTTTTGCAATCTTTTAGAAGATTTCCTTTTGTTATTCTAGTTTTTTATGGAAAAATGATTATCTCTTTTATATTAACTCTCAAAGTGTTTATTTGGAATACAGAGATAGCCGCTCTTCCAGATCATCACTTTTAGATGGTTTTGATAGTCTGGAGGAAGGTGGTATAAAGGCTTCTTCTTCTTACTCACCTGAAATAAATGAGCATGATAATGATAAAGCTATAGAGAGTTTGCACGACAGAGTTAGTTTTCTAAAGCGGGTAAGGTTTATCTATTTAAGTACTAATTCTATTTTGTAAGTATCAGTTACTATCTCTTATTGGCATCTAGATGTATATATTCTCAGTTATTAATGCTATAGCCTACAGTATATCACTTTATGTTTATCTTTCTGATATGTGCTTTCACTTTTCAATGATACTACTATGAATTCAGGTTTCACTACTTGAAGAAAATATAAAACCTAGAACAGATCTTCCTCATTTGCTTGTACATCTGCGCGAAAGGCGCCCTGAGAAGCTCCATTATATTGCTGTCTCCTTCGGCCTAACATTGGACCTTTCCGGCTTTTGGAAGAAGCATAAATTTGCTCCTTTCTGCATTGGCCAGATCCCATAAATTTGCTGTCTCCTTGTGGTGCTTCAGGTGAGGGACCATTCAATTGATCTAGTATTTCCTATGCACCTGTGATCTACTAATTTTAGAAGAAAAAACAAAATAAATTATCTCATAATTACAGCCTGTCTTGCATTTTTTAGTGGGTAGTGCTGTGGATTTTGATGTTTTCTTGGTAAAACTTTTCGTCTTTGTAATAATGCATGGTTAAGAGTAACAATGAAACATAAATTATGTGAAGATTATTTCTCAAGTAAAACCAATTCTTACGTGTGAATCATCTTTGTTTTGTAGTTGTGCTTTTTATTATTTATTTTTTCCCTTTTTGTTGTGCACGAGTTCTCAATATTTACACTTTCACTTTTGTTTTTGGGTGGTAATCATATATATAATGGGTTTTAATCGTTTCAATTGTTTTAACTTCACAGGTTTCTTCCTTCAAGGCCAGCTGCAAATGCTATCCGACTGACTATTCGCGAGTTATACCACTACCCATGGTCTAGTTGGTTAGAGCTTAATGAGGGTTTTTTAACGATTTTAAAGTAAGTGTTCATTTTAACACATCATCTTTTTAACGATTTTAGAGTAAGTGTTCATTTTAAGTTGGTTAGAGCTTAATGAGGATGAACGATTTTAGAATTTGTTAAGTTTTTTGATTTGATGTAACATTTGTTTTGTAAATGTTTTCACAATGCAGAAAAAAGTTGCATGGCGTAAGTCTCAGGAAGCCGCCGTTCGGGATCTTTTTCATACGAAGGCTGCTCTCCGACTCCCTGATATGCTCAGACGTGTCCGCATGGGGAGGGACCGGCCTCTTTGGATGGGGGATCAAGTCTATAATCACCTAAGAAATCACATCTTGAATGATCCAAAATTCAAAGCTAAGTGTGAGCAGAATAAGAAGAACAGGGCATCAGAAAAAGGTGGAAGCTTGCACACTGGAGGTTCTATCTCTATGTTGCAGCATTCGGAGAGAATGGTATATTCTTAAACTTATATTTTCCTTATGTCAATATAATAATTTACCATTTACAAACTTAAGTTATTAATTATAGGCCAAGAAGATGGGGCGGAAGCCACATGTAGATGAGCTTCATCGCCACACTCACATTAAGAAGGGAACAAGCGACTTTGTAGAGGACCGCGCTCACATTACACAGGTATAAAGAACATGCGAACATGTACTTTAAGGAAAGTTTAGCACTTCTGAAATTGATTGTTAACTTGAGTCCTTGACTGATGAAGCAGAATCACTGTTATTAACATCATTATTATTAGTCTTGCAACCTTGTGAATTATAATTATTAGCACCAGTACTAGGATTGGTAACAGTAGTTTCAGGAAAATTTAGTTTGGCTTTCTTTTCTTTAAATTTTAAGGCAGCAGCCCAGTACTAGGATTAGCACCAGTATAGGGTCACGGATTTCAGCAGCCCATTTGCCCCATGGTCTCTGTCTAACACCTCTATAATGTCTCTTCTCTGAACTTACTTTGAATTCAACTGACAAAGCTTCAAAGACAGAAAGATATGCTTTTGGTTAGGTCTTTTAACATCAAGTTACTAATATGGTACTATTTATATATAAGAAGAATTTGAAGTGAACTTGAAGACTAGATGTCATTCACATGAACTCTAGGATTTATAAGCATACTCAGAAGTTTAGAGACTTGAACTTGAAATATACTGAAATTAGTGAAATTCCAGGAACATGTGCAAATTAGTTTTGCCATATTGGTTTTGCCAAATATACTGAAATATACTGAAATTGCATATTGGTTTTGCCAGGAACTTGAAATATACTGAAATTAGTGAAATTCTCGATCAAATTAGGATTTATAATACTGAAATTGCCATATTGGTTTTGCCAAATGCTGTTGTGCAAAATTCCAGGAACATGTGCAAATTAGTGTAGTAGAGTCTATGCACCGGTTATAGTTGGTGTGTTTGGTTATAATTGGTGTGTTTGTATTGAATTTGCAGGGCTATTGTATTGGAAATAGATATGAGTCATTTCAATGTTAAAGACATTTCTGTCTGTTATTATGAATGTGCCTGATAAAATGTCTCATTTATTTTGAGTATGATTGTAACACCCCGTTTCTACCCTTTAATTTGTACGTCATTATCAGAGTACTTTCGTTTTCAAAAATAATAATTTAATTAGTAGAAAAGAAATGTCGCATCTTCATTGATAAAACTCCTCGAATACTCCATTAACATTCGTGTAAACAAAAACGCATTTGTCACAAAAATCGAACTTCAAAATATCTCATCACAGCGGAAATAGCGACAACTCACCAAAAATCGCTCAAACACGTCTCAAACATCAATAAAATTATTAAAACAGTTAATTAAATAAGTAATCAACTTCAACCCCGCCCCCTAGGTGTTACAATATCAGAGAGCGACTCGAACATCTCAACAGCTAAAAAGGAAGGCAGCATGTCCTTCAATCGGAGTCACCTGCAGCGTTGCCACAATAGAGCAACATTCCAAGCAGAAGGGGTGAGAATTCTCAACAAAATATAATTAAGCATACAGCAGAGTAATATGAGCAAACTATACATCGTTACTAATATCAACTTCATCGTCGTTACACACAACGCCAAACAACATCACAATTCACGTCACCCGTCATAAAAAAAAATGAATGTGCATGAAGATGCAACCCACACCTGAGCATATGCATGATGGTACCATACTCGTCATAATAAGCCACTAAGGGCACACCGTCACTGTTTTCTCGTCATAAATAAGCCACTATGGGCACACCGTCACTAAGAGGCCGAAGCCTATTCGTCATAAGATGCACATGCTATGAGACACTATGGACACATGTGCAATCACCAAAATTTGCTCACCCGGAGTACTCATCATCATCACCATAAGACACTCATAGAGTGTATTCATCATAGTCACCATAGTAATATCACCACTCTTCATAACAATTACATTCAAAATAATGTAAAAACATCTTTAAAACTATGGAATAAACATTTCACTTTACATTTTTAAAATTATGGAATAAACATTTCACTTTCATACTTAGGAAGCGCCACAATTAAATTTGGGAAGAACATCTCATTTCCAAGTGGAAGAAAACCTCACATTTTTAACCGGAAAAATAGTAATAGTATCAATGTCACATTTACACGCTCTTCTCTTTTACAAAGTACGGAAATTCGGTTGATAAACGGCAACAAACCGAAGCTGGAAAACAGTGGCATTTTTATGCGCAAAACAGTAGCATTTTGACATCAAATCGAGGCTGAAAAACAGTGGCCATTTATGCGCAAAAACAGTAAAAACAGCATCATTTTTCTTTAATAAAAACAGCAAAACAGCAATACATTTTAATGCCAAACAGCAACATAAAAAAATTCTGCAACAGCAGCATTTGTTTTTATAAAAACAGCAACAACAAAACCTTTAATTGACAAACAGCAACATACAAAATAAATTCTGCAACAGCAGCATTTGTTTTATAAAAACAGCAGCAACAAAACCTTTAATTGACAAACAGCAACATACAAAATAAATTCTGCAACAGCAGCATTTGTTTTTATAAAAACAGCAACAACAAAACCTTTAATTGACAAACAGCAACATACAAAATAAATTCTGCAACAGCAACATATCTATTTAAAAAAAACAGCAACTAATTCTGCACACAGCAACAACTTATTTGACTAACAGCAACATAATTCGAAGTTCATCTTTTTCCTATCATAGGGCAATTCGCAATTCATCTCCTCACATCATAAAGAATTTCGCATATCACACAACAATTCGATCCATTACTCCTCTTAATATATATAAGTTGCGAATTCAACTACTCCCAAAAAACCCACAAACCCTCCATATACTCAATTATATTAAATTGGAAACGCTCACCCTTACCTCGAATTTTGTATGCCCGAAACCACGATGAATGCGTCACGTGCAAAACTCCGCAACACGACGAGCCAAGGTCACCAAGAATTCGCAGCAGCCCCCTTCCTCCTCTTCTCACCAATTCGCATCCATCACATAATTTATGGGGCAAAATCGAAACATGGAAAGGAAGGGTTTGAGATCACCACTTGGAAGAGGAAAATAAATGGAAGGGAAAAGGATCAATGAAGGCTTACCTAAGCCAAGATGAAGACAAGTTCCTCTCCTCCTCTAAGCTTGAAGTCGCGCCTCACCTCTCTCTTACTCTCTCAGATGCGCTGTTTTCCTTTCTTTTGTAGAATGACAATAATTCTTAGGTTTTAGGATAATTGGAATGGGCTTGGGTCACTTAAGTGGCTTGGGCCCATTTTTCACACCAATCTTTTTAATTCTTTTCGCCTCCTACAATAAAACAGTTATACATAAATTATCCCACTTAAATAAATATTGTATCCCTCCAATAACTTAATTTAATTACTAAATTAAATTATTTTAGGGCGTTACAACTCTCCCCCACTTAGAGAATTTCGTCCTCGAAATTACCTGAATCAAATAACTCTGGATAGGCTTCTTTCATCTTACTTTCCAATTCCCACGTCATGCTCTCGCCTACGGCTCCCAACCAAACCACTTTCACTAAATTAATCTCTTTGCCTCTTAACACTTTTACTTCACGGTCGTCAATTCTAACTGGCATAGTCTCCACGGTGAGATTGTCTCGCACCTCAACATCATCTAGTTGAATCACATGAGACGGATCCGCAACATACTTCCGAAGCTGCGACACATGAAACACGTCGTGCAAGTTTGAAAGGTTAGGTGGTAAGGCCACCCGATATGCAACATTTCCAACTTTCTCCGTAATCTGATACGGCCCGATGAATCGAGGAGTCAACTTCTTTGATTTCAGCGCTCGCCCAACACCAGTCATAGGCGTGACCCTCAAGAACACGTGGTCACCGGCTTCAAATTCTAAATCTTTCCTTCTCTTATCATGGTAACTCTTCTGTCTACTCTGCGACGCTTTCATTTTCTCCCGGATCATCTTTACCTTCTCAGTAGTTTCTCTGACTAGCTCAGGTCCAAGTACTAAACTTTCCCCAGTCTCGTACCAACACACCGGAGTCCTACACCTCCGGCCATACAACGCCTCAAACGGCGCCATTCCGATACTGGAATGATAACTGTTGTTGTAGGTGAACTCAATTAACGGGAGATGAGTATCCCACGCACCTCCCTGCTCTAGCACACATGACCTCAACAGGTCTTCCAATGATTGGATTGTCCTTTCTGTCTGCCCATCAGTCTGAGGATGATAAGCTGAACTCAACCTCAATTTCGACCCCAACTCTTTCTGTAAACTACTCCAAAACTCCGAAGTGAACCTTGGGTCCCTATCAGACACAATGCACAAAGGAACCCCATGCAGCTTCACAATCACCTGAATGTAGATTTCAGCTAATCTAGACACTGGATACTTAATGCCGATAGGAATAAAATGAGCCGACTTCGTCAATCTATCTACAACCACCCAAATTGAAACATGCCCTCTCACCGTATTGGGTAACCCGGTCACAAAATCCATGGAGATACTATCCCACTTCCATTCTGGAACATTCAACGGTTGCATCATTCCCGCAGGTTTCTGATGCTCGACTTTCGATTTCTGACAGGTCAAGCACGAATACACAAACTGCGCCACATCGCGCTTCAACCCAGGCCACCAGAACATCTTCTTCAGATCTTGGTACATCTTTGTCGCTCCAGGATGGATACTCAACTTACTCTTATGCCCTTCCTCGAGAATTGCCTTTCTCATCTCCTCATCTTCGGGAACACAAATCCTCCCACGATACCTCAATACATTTTGCGTATCTATCACGAAGTCTTCATTCTCAGCCTGACCGATCCCACTCATCAGATCAACTAATTTCACATCTAATTTCTGCGCCTCTCGGATACTTGTCATAAAATCATTGCCAATTTTCAACATACCTAACCTGACACTCTGAGGCGTAACTTCACACACTAAACTCATGTCCCTGAACTGCTCAATTAACTCAAGCTCTCTAGCCATCAATGTCGACATGTGCAAGGTCTTCCGACTCAGCGCATCCGCAACCACATTCGCTTTTCCCGGGTGATAACTCAATTCAAAATCATAATCTTTCAATAGTTCTAACCACCGGCGCTGCCTCATATTCAATTCTTTCTGGTCAAACAGATACCGCAGACTCTTGTGATCACTGAACACCTCAAATCTCGATCCATACAAGTAATGCCTCCAAATTTTTAATGCGAATACCACAGCAGCAAGTTCTAAGTCGTGAGTAGGGTAATTCTTTTCATGAATTCTCAATTGCCTGGACGCATAAGCGATCACTTTCCCATTCTGCATAAGTACACCACCCAACCCCATCTTAGACGCATCACAATAAACCACAAACGGTTCAACCGGATTAGGCAGGGTCAACACTGGAGACGTAGTCAACTTCTTCTTCAGCTCATTGAAACTTTCTTCACATCGGTCATCCCAAACAAAAGCCCTACCCTTGCAGGTCAATTGAGTCAATGGCAGAGCCAACTTCGAGAACCCCTCAATAAACCTCCTATAATAGCCAGCCAATCCCAGAAAACTCCTGATTTCAGTAACTGACTTTGGAGACTCCCATTGCAACACTGCATCAACTTTGGAAGGATCCACCGCAATTCCCTCACTAGAGATCACGTGACCGAGGAAACTGACTTCTTTCAACCAAAACTCACACTTGGACAGCTTCGCATACAACTTTCGATCCTTCAGAATTTCTAACACCAGCCTCAGATGTTCCGCATGCTCCTCTTCTGACCCAGAGTAAATCAGAATGTCATCAATGAAAACTACCACAAACTTATCCAAGTACTCACGGAAGATTTGGTTCATGTACCCCATAAATACCCCCGGCGCATTAGTCACACCGAAAGGCATAACGGAATACTCATAGTGCCCATATCTTGTCCTAAATGCCGTCTTCTGGACATCTTCATCCTTGACCTTGATCTGATGATAACCAGACCTTAAGTCAATCTTGCTAAATACTTTAGCACCCACTAACTGATCCATCAAGTCGTCAATTCTTGGCAACGGATACTTGTTCTTGATTGTAACTTTATTTAACTGCCGATAGTCTACGCACAACCTCATACTACCGTCTTTCTTTTTCACTAGCAACACTGGAGCTCCCCAAGGTGACACACTCGGTCTTACAAACTTCTTTTCTAATAAATCTTCAAGCTGCTTTTTCAATTCTGCCAACTCAGATGCCGACATCCTATATGGCGCCATAGACACAGGCTTAGTGCCGGGAACCAGGTCAATAGCAAACTCCACCTCTCTCTCTGGTGGTACATCCGGAATCTCGTCAGGGAACACCTCAGAAAACTCACGCACTACCGGCAACACATCAATCTTCGCTTGGCTTTCATCAGACAACGACGCCAACAGAGAGAACAGCTGAACCTCTTCTCTCATCACTCTATGCAGTTGTCCCGCAGATAACAGACCAGACTCCCCTTCAGGCGACTCAAAACTCACGGACCTCTCTCGACAGTTGATATGGACATGGTTATCAACTAACCAGTCCATACCCAGAATGACATCCATTCCACTCAGCGGCAAACAGATCAAATCAATTAAGAATTCTCTACCATATACAGATACAGGACATTTGGCACAAACAACGGAGGTAGTCACCGAACCCTTAGCTGGAGTGTCGATGACCATCTCCCTCAACATATTAGATAAAACAAGGCTTAACTTCTCAACACATGCAGCAGCAATAAAACTATGGGTAGCACCAGTATCAACAATAACAACGAGAGGAAAATTATTGATATAGCACGTACCTCGAATCTCGTTCACTACATCAGACTCAGTCAGAGCGAACACCTTTCCAAAGGACTTCTCCTTCTTGGGTTTCGAACACTGTGTACTAACATGACCACTCTCCCCGCAGTTGAAACATACCACTTCTTTCTTATCACATCCGGAAGATATATGCCCCTCTTTTCCACACCGATAACATCTCTTCTTATCCCCGCTTGGGCAATCTGGACTTTTATGACCCACTTTCCCGCACGAGTAACAAGTAACACTGGCTGCAGCATCTCCCCCACTTCGCTTAGGTCCACCAACGAACTTACCCTTGCCCTTACCAGCAGGCGCCTCATATGGCTTACCACGACTTGAGAAATTCTTTTGTTTTTCTTTCATGACTCTGGAGAAAGCATTATTGTCCTCTTCAAAAATTCTGGCGCTATTAACCAACAATGGAAACACACGAATCTGCTGGTACCCTATGGCCCTCTTAATGTCAGCACGCAACCCATTTTCAAATTTGATGCATTTGGAGAACTCCGCACCCTCTCTATCATAATGAGGGTAAAACTTAGACAGCTCAGTAAATTTTGCAGCATACTCGGTTACAGTCATGTTACCTTGTTCAAGTCTTAGAAACTCAACCTCCTTCTTCCCGCGGACATCCTCCGGGTAGTACTTTCTCTTGAATTCTCTCTCAAACACAGCCCAGGTAATCCCCTCGTTGGCAGCCGTCAACCCCTGACTAGTCGTCCTCCACCAATCATAAGCCTCTTTCTTCAACATATGTGTGCCATAGCGAACCTTCTGAGCATCGGTGCAATCCATAACGCGGAAGATCCGCTCCATCTCACTTAACCACTCTAGGGCACCATCAGGATTATACCCGCCTTCAAAAGCAGGAGGGTTCTCACGCTGGAACGTAGCCAAACTACGCGTCCCATCGCCAATAGCATTGGGTATGTTACCCACAACTCCAGCTATAGCCTGCAAAGCAGCAGCAAGTGCAGCATCGTTCCGTCCTGCCATTCTAGTACTGCAACAGAAAACAAAATTTAGATGCGAGTAACCAGACTCGAATGCTACTCGACTTGACAACTTGACCACCGGCCGGACAGACCGAACTGCTCTGATACCACTAATGTAACACCCCGTTTCTACCCTTTAATTTGTACGTCATTATCAGAGTACTTTCGTTTTCAAAAATAATAATTTAATTAGTAGAAAAGAAATGTCGCATCTTCATTGATAAAACTCCTCGAATACTCCATTAACATTCGTGTAAACAAAAACGCATTCGTCACAAAAATCGAACTTCAAAATATCTCATCACAGCGGAAATAGCGACAACTCACCAAAAATCGCTCAAACACGTCTCAAACATCAATAAAATTATTAAAACAGTTAATTAAATAAGTAATCAACTTCAACCCCGCCCCCTAGGTGTTACAATATCAGAGAGCGACTCGAACATCTCAACAGCTAAAAAGGAAGGCAGCATGTCCTTCAATCGGAGTCACCTGCAGCGTTGCCACAATAGAGCAGCATTCCAAGCAGAAGGGGTGAGAATTCTCAACAAAATATAATTAAGCATACAGCAGAGTAATATGAGCAAACTATACATCGTTACTAATATCAACTTCATCGTCGTTACACACAACGCCAAACAACATCACAATTCACGTCACCCGTCATAAAAAAAAATGAATGTGCATGAAGATGCAACCCACACCTGGGCATATGCATGATGGTACCATACTCGTCATAATAAGCCACTAAGGGCACACCGTCACTGTTTTTTCGTCATAAATAAGCCACTATGGGCACACCGTCACTAAGAGGCCGAAGCCTATTCGTCATAAGATGCACATGCTATGAGACACTATGGACACATGTGCAATCACCAAAATTTGCTCACCCGGAGTACTCATCATCATCACCATAAGACACTCATAGAGTGTATTCATCATAGTCACCATAGTAATATCACCACTCTTCATAACAATTACATTCAAAATAATGTAAAAACATCTTTAAAACTATGGAATAAACATTTCACTTTACATTTTTAAAATTATGGAATAAACATTTCACTTTCATACTTAGGAAGCGCCACAATTAAATTTGGGAAGAACATCTCATTTCCAAGTGGAAGAAAACCTCACATTTTTAACCGGAAAAATAGTAATAGTATCAAAGTCACATTTACACGCTCTTCTCTTTTACAAAGTACGGAAATTCGGTTGATAAACGGCAACAAACCGAAGCTGGAAAACAGTGGCATTTTTATGCGCAAAACAGTAGCATTTTGACATCAAATCGAGGCTGAAAAACAGTGGCCATTTATGCGCAAAAACAGTAAAAACAGCATCATTTTTCTTTAATAAAAACAGCAAAACAGCAATACATTTTAATGCCAAACAGCAACATAAAAAAATTCTGCAACAGCGGCATTTGTTTTTATAAAAACAGCAACAACAAAACCTTTAATTGACAAACAGCAACATACAAAATAAATTCTGCAACAGCAGCATTTGTTTTATAAAAACAGCAACAACAAAACCTTTAATTGACAAACAGCAACATACAAAATAAATTCTGCAACAGCAGCATTTGTTTTTATAAAAACAGCAACAACAAAACCTTTAATTGACAAACAGCAACATACAAAATAAATTCTGCAACAGCAACATATCTATTTAAAAAAAACAGCAACTAATTCTGCACACAGCAACAACTTATTTGACTAACAGCAACATAATTCGAAGTTCATCTTTTTCCTATCATAGGGCAATTCGCAATTCATCTCCTCACATCATAAAGAATTTCGCATATCACACAACAATTCGATCCATTACTCCTTTTAATATATATAAGTTGCGAATTCAACTACTCCCAAAAAACCCACAAACCCTCCATATACTCAATTATATTAAATTGGAAACGCTCACCCTTACCTCGAATTTTGTATGCCCGAAACCACGATGAATGCGTCACGTGCAAAACTCCGCAACACGACGAGCCAAGGTCACCAAGAATTCGCAGCAGCCCCCTTCCTCCTCTTCTCACCAATTCGCATTCATCACATAATTTATGGGGCAAAATCGAAACATGGAAAGGAAGGGTTTGAGATCACCACTTGGAAGAGGAAAATAAATGGAAGGGAAAAGGATCAATGAAGGCTTACCTAAGCCAAGATGAAGACAAGTTCCTCTCCTCCTCTAAGCTTGAAGTCGCGCCTCACCTCTCTCTTACTCTCTCAGATGCGCTGTTTTCCTTTCTTTTGTAGAATGACAATAATTCTTAGGTTTTAGGATAGTTGGAATGGGCTTGGGTCACTTAAGTGGCTTGGGCCCATTTTTCACACCAATCTTTTTAATTCTTTTCGCCTCCTACAATAAAACGGTTATACATAAATTATCCCACTTAAATAAATATTGTATCCCTCCAATAACTTAATTTAATTAATAAATTAAATTATTTTAGGGCGTTACAATGATTATAACTTGTGCATTTGATAGGAGGAGTTTCAGCGGCTGTTCTCTCAATCAGATATACCAGTAGACCCCATTGAGTTGGCTAAGCTGAAGCGATTGTTGTGGGAGAACGTTGTTGGAGGGCCCAATAAGAGTCGTGTGTATGGGACAGGAGGCATATTTGACAATATGGTAGACTCTGGAGCTTCAACGAGCACGATCCTGTCTCCTGAGGCCCGTAGGATCATCCAAGATATGTCACAGCAATTTGCAGAGCAGTTTGCACGACAGCAGGAGCAGGCTGCACGACAGCAGGAGCAGGTTACACGACAACAACAACTACTTGAATACGTATTTAACCATTCTGGGATTCCAGTACCTCCACCTGATTGGCGACATCTAGGTAATCTATGTTTTAATTAATGTGCAAAATATCTTAGTTTTATGAATTAATTAGTAACAATTATCATTTTTGATTTGTTAGGTTTATTGTTCAGAGTTGGACTTGAAGATGCTTTGTCAGAATTGAGTTTACCGGAGATTAGTGTAGTTTATGTATGTTTGACATAAACTAGTGGTATATTTTGAGATTTGGTATGTTTGACATAAACTAGTTGTATGTTTTGATATATTTTGAGATTTGGTATGTTTGACATAAACTAGTTGTATGTTTTAACATATTTTGAGATTTGGTATGTTTGACATAAGCTAGTTGTATGTTTTGATATAATTTGAGATTTGGTATGTTTGACATTAGTGTAGTTTATGTATGTATGAATTGGTGAATTGAAGTCTAAATTGAATTGGCAGGTAAGTATTGCAAATAGGCATGACATTAGTGTAGTTTATATATGTATGAATTCGTGGATTGAAGTCTGAATTGAATTGCCCAGAACTAATTATTTTTTGCGTAGCGACGGAATTTGCGACGAAAATTTTTTGGTGGTTACTGAATTTGCCACGGAATTTTTGACAATTTGCGACGACAATTTTGATGGTTACTTAAAATAATTTGCCACGGATTTGCGACGGATTTGTGACAAAAAGGATATCATGGTTTGCGACGGTTTTGCCACGGAATCTAGCGGCGGATTTGCGACGGCGTTGCGACGGAAGTATTTGCGACGGACAATTCCGTGGCAAACGATTTGCGACGAGTGTTTTTGCGACCGAATTCTATCCGTCGCAAAAGCCGTCAGAAATGCTAGTTTGCGACGGAAATAGGTCAATTTGCGACGGAAATGGCCGTCGCAAACCAGAGAATTTCTTGTAGTGAATTCTAATTTTCCTAAAATCATACCCTAGCTTCAAAGTTTCTAAACCAAAGAGATGATTATTCTTTACCTCAAGATGTTGCACGTGTATTAGACAGGTTCTCTTCTACCTTCGATAAAGAAACAAAACACCTTCTCTTCTACCTTTGAACCTCTGTCTCGATGGATCCCTTTTTGCTGTCTCTTTACATATTTGCATAAACCCACAAAATCTAATCTTTTGTTTCCCATCCAAAGCAACATATCCTCACCTTGGCAGCATCACATAGCATGTAATCTTGTTTGTGTTTTTCTCAATTCTCGTTTCCCCTTTACTCTCACTCCCTGAAGTTTCCTATCACCCCCTGATCGGTATTCTTTCTTTTCCTTTCTAAGAGTCTAGGTGATATCTAACTTTTTATAAAGTTCTATTATACCTTTTGATTATTCTATTATTTAATATTTAACTTAGTGTTAGCTTAAAGGGGAAGTTCTAGCGAGAATTTTATCAGGTTTTGTTGTTTTTTTTTTCCTTTTTTTTAATAAAACATACTACTATATATAATAATAATATATTATATGATAGGTTTAGTCTATATATATAAAGCTACCATCAATTCCCTTAAATTTTTGTTTAATTTTTTTTTCGAGAAAACATGTAAATCTAAATCATATTTTTAAAATTAGAGATTGTTACACTCCTGCAACGCCAGGCCTGCCGGCTGTGTCGCTTCTGCAGGACGGGCCTGGTTTGTCTGATGACTTGTTGCAGTGATTAATTCGTCCATCTCTTGGTAATTTTCCTTAACTTGCCTTGATCAAGGTGATTCATGGTAAGTAATTTTTTATCATTTTTTACCTCCTATAAATAGGAATGTCCCTTTCTCAATTATCCTTCACAAGAGTTCACCTTAAAATTTACAAGTCGAGTGAGAAAGGTAACTTTATGAGAGAGAAAGTTTAAGGGAAGGGACGTGTTCCAAGGCCCGACGTGTCTCAAGAGGGCGCCCTCGTACCCGACTTGTTCCACACCCTTGGCTCCATTTTCGTCTTTTTCATCTCTCAAATCCGACATCCGTTGCGGAGCTACGGGAGACCCGATGTCATTAACCCGTGTTCACGTGAGGATGAGATCCGACGAGTTTGTTCGCAGCTGACGGGAACTGGTGTTTGAGAAAGACCTGAGGTTCCCAGAGATCCGAGGTGTTGTTGATCTTGAGAGGAGACCCGAGCTTGTCGTTTAGGGAGGAGACCCGACATGACGTGGTAGAAAAGGCGGGGGCGATGTCTTTGATTTTGCGAGGAAGCAGGTAGGCCCGACGAGTTTTACGGGACCGACCTTGGTCTTTGAGCACAGTTTCGATTTGGCTTGTGGATCTGACATCTTTGAGTGTTAATCGGGCTGACGAGATTGAGACTTAGTGGATTTGTTTCAAGTTTGCTATTTAGACCTGGGATTGCAGTCTAGTCGTGGCCCAACATCAGTGTTAGTGAAGAGGAGGGGATCGAGTTTGATGGCTGCTTTTTGCGGATAGTCAGCAGGCCCGGTGTTGTTGCAGGTTCGCGAGGGAGCAGGCCTGGAGTCGCTTCTAGACCAACTTCAAAATCACCGGGCATGACGCCTTTCTAAGCACCAGGCCCGATGTCTTCATATTTTGAGGGGACCGACTTCGGTTTTTGCGAGTAGCCCGGACGTGTCTGTTGTGTCTTACAGTGTGCTTTCTTTACTTGTCTTGTGCTTTAGCCTGGTGTTTTGTTTTTAAGAGTAGACTCATGAAGGTAGGTCCCTGTCTCGTGACATTCAGGACTACGATATCAGTGTGCCTAGCCTGAGATTTCGTGATTGCAGTTGGAGCTCCGGAGAGGACCATCATTGATCAACAAACCCAAACCTGAGGTATTTAGTTGTTTATATAGTATTTTCCTTTTGGGCTTTGAGTTTTTTCTGAACTTGGGTTAAAAATCTTAGGTATGTAGGTCCCTCCCCCTCTTTTTATTAGAAACTTGTTCCGACTGCATGCCCCATCCTACAGGTTTAGTTGATGGAATGAACCAACCAGACAGCGAGGAAAGTCCTGTAAGGTGGTCGTATGCCCGATGCACGAGAGAAAGATCTTGATTCTTTGATATCCTCAAATTCACAATTGTCTTCCGAGATGTCGGGCTCTGAGTCTGAGGCAGAGGAGGTAGAGGTGGTTCAATTTGAACCGGAAGAGTTTGACGAGGTCAACTATGATTGGGTCTCTCGGAAGCTTCGTGGTGCAAAGAGCTGTTTTGGTTTTGGAAAGGATCTGTTAGACCATGAGTCCTTGGTTGGGTGCCTGATTCAAAAGTGGCGATTAGAGGGTGTTAGACGAGGAGACGGGTCTGCTAAACTCCTAAAACCTTGAAAGCCATGGTCTATCACAGCATATTGTCCAGACTAAATATCTGCCCCCCTTTCACCCATTTTCAAAAATGGATTCTTAGACTTCTTCAGGCTACTCCCTCCCTGTTGCATCCCTATGGGTGGGCCTTTTTGAAAGCCTTCGAACTTATGAAGCGGGCTATGTGGAGAACACCATCAAGTGATGTTTTCTTTAGCGTATTCGAGGTTTCTTGGAGGAGAGTGTGCGGTCGGGATTGGTGCCGTTATGAGCACGTGGCCTTTCGCGGTCGATTCAATCGCCCAATTTTTAAGAGGTATACGAATTCTCATAGTGGACTACACTACAATCATTCCAAACCTTTAGTGCCCTATTCAAAATTACTGTCTTGTTTTTCTTGAAAATTGGCAATTTAACCGCATTGTTTGTGATGTCCATGTGGCACGATTTTCCTACGTCATTCACAAGACCTAGACAAAACTCGTTCCTAACTATTTGATTTACAATAAATACACAAAAATTTACTTGTTGACCACAATTTGGCATCAATTTGGTTACACATTTACGTAAATATTTCTCATATGATGACGATGGCCCTGGAGCATACATCAACTCACTAGAAGGACCTTAAGTTGGTGGCTGAAGAGTTTCAAAACCAACAGACGTTTTCAATAACAAAGTAAAGCTAATGAAGAAGGTCACAACTATATAAAATTTATTGAATGATGCCATGGCCTTTTAAAAGATTGTTTTATGTTCAAGGTATTGTAGATGTTGTATCTGAGTTAAATGGTGGAAAAAGAAAGTCATATTTATAGTATAAATATTACAATCTTAACGTTCAAAAGAATTAAATAGATTGTTCTAACTCTTTTAAAACCGCAAAAGAAAATATATGTTTCTTGTTAATATGTAAAATGATTTTCTTATCGAAAGATAAGTTTCTTATCAAAATCACATTTCCTAACCAAAAAACTTGGGAAATGTTTTTTCCTAATGCAATTTCAATTTTCAAAAGTAACACAGACATGAAAACTCACTAAATTCATATATGGTTTTAAATAACATTGATAGGAAAATTTTCATGGCATAATTTAAGTAAATATTTGTATAAAGTTTTCTTTAGACATTTTTTTAGGAAAAATTGTTAATTTGTTGCGCCCAAAAACTCAAGCTCATATTATATTAAATTTAAGTGGGTCCAAATTGAACTATAAAGTGAAAGATAATATAAACTATATCAAAAGACAAGTTGTGTGATCAAGCTCAATTGGTGTTTGAATTTGGTGTATAGATGTTTGTTTGTTTTGAAATTGAGTGATTTTTAATGTTCAATGTAATTGAGTGTTGGTTGTGTTAGATTGGAAACACTTGGATTGAAGTTAAAGACACGGTCGTGTTTGAAAAACGCTGGCACCCGTGTTTCTTTCTATGTAATAGTGAATTTTTGGTAACCTTCCCACTTGTTTTATTCGTAACTTTTTATCCGAACCCGATTTATGTGTTCTTAGATGCATTGGAAAGCTAACGAAAAGATATACAACTACAAATAAACTATGCATTGTATTTTTAAACACATTCTAAGAAGTCTTCTTGATCTATCCTAACCATCACCCTTGGTGTATAGTGTGTTTTATCTATTTGACGATTTGGTTATGAAAAACTTATGAAATGTCATGGACTATGATGATTATGGTAAAGCAACTGATTGAGGTATATTATGATGGTTGATGTGTTGTGTAAAGCAACTGATTGGTAAAGCAACTGATTGGTAAAGCAACTCGAGAGAGAAATACATATGTACATATACATAAAAACATGATGAAGGAATAATTGAACGAAGCGACGCACTTGGGGGAGGAGATGTAACACCTTAAGATCACAACTAGGTGAGCAAAAAGCATTAACATAATCATAATAAATCAGAGTATAACCTTCTCGTACAGTTGGGCCAAATTAAAACTAAAGCGGATTGAAACTACTTACATAGCTTTGAGATGAAAATTTCTCAAATACAAATCCGAAATAAGTACTTAATAGGTACATATTCGATTGCTGTAAAAAAAAGGTACATATTCTATATAATAAACATGACTATGGTCCAATCTACAAAACAAGATTATAAAAACTACATGACATTAGCAACATCTTGCTAAGCTTCCACGAAACTGTGATCCTCAAATTGAAAAACCCTTGGCCTGGCCCATGAATTCCTCAATCAATATCTGAGAATCTGAAAAACCGTCAACAATAATCAATGAGATTACATAATCTCAGTTAGTTCTTTCGCACCCCCTCACAATTCCTCTCTCAGTGTTTTCCTTTTGTGTCTTGTTTCTATGGCTTAGCACAATCCGAGAAATCAAATCACTCAATTTCAACGTAAACCCCAATTCGTATAGCTATACCGAATAATGCCAGAGCCCTAGCTTTGGGATCATGAATCCCCTCCACTAGGTGTACAACAATGAATATTTGGGATCGTCATCCCCATGGTATCTTTTAATTAACTTAGACACTTAAGTCGTTCACTTGACACTTGGATCCTTTTCACACTCGATACAAAACCATTCGGTTCATGTTTATCCATAACATAATATTATTCGTTTTGCATCATGAAAATAGACGATTCGGTGAATCAAAGTATTCAGTTATCATTGGGAATGGTTAAGGAATAGATTGGGATAGGTTGGGAATCAAAAGGAATAGCATTAGACGTGTTTTAAAATCAATGACAGAAGTAGGGGCACAGACCGTGCTCATAGGCGCACGGATCATGCTCGCTGCAAAAAAAAATTGCAATATGAGGGTCAGACCCAGGCGCACGGGCCGTGCCTGTTGAACAGCTTTGAAAAATGTCCATTTTCGTGCAATTTCGCTATTCCGTTTGATTTCGCTACCCGTTCCACTTGATTCCTTACTTAACAACAGTCTATAACAGCACCAAAAACATTCTCAATCAACCAAACACACAACCAATCATATGAATCAAACAAATTGGGGCCATTTACACCAAAACTTGTCAACAACTCGATTTAACGGTTTTTCAACGAAATCACTATACGACAAACACATACCAACCAGAATAGCAACATAATGTACCAGAACTTCATAACCCACCACATGAAATACTTAACACAATCACAAAATCATATTTTAGGGAAGAACTCACCACGAATCCGTAGCAACAACAACAATCAAGCGAAGAAATCAAAGGTTTGAAGTATCAATCCCACTCCTAAGCTCCAATTTGAACCCCAAGTCTTCAAATCCCTAGCTTGAGCTTCCAAGAACCATAATCTCAAAATCAAACTTGAAGGGGATGAACTAGCTAGCTCTTTGGTGGTGTGGTTTTAGATATGGTGATGAGGGTAACCAAAGGGAAGAAGAATCAAGATGATGATCTCAAGTTTTTGTAACACCCCGGTATTTTTATCGACTAAAAATGCCCGAGTGCACATTAGTAACCCATCAGAGATATACAAGTCCTGCATAATTACTGAACACTACAACATAGTTTTTCACTGAATAACAACCAAGCAGTCTTATTACACATAAGACCATAAAAAGATTCTCAGACCATAATATTCAGCAACTAATGTATTCAGTATCATACAAGAAAGCGGAAATCTAAAAACATCACACTAAAGCCATAGTGTTGTGATACATAGACAACAGAAGGAAAAATAACTTAAACATAAAGCTAAGTCATCATCCATCTCCCCGGGCCACCTACTCGTGCCTCTGAGGTTTCTTCTGTCCCTGTTTCTCTGTAAAATAACAACATATAAACAATGAGATACAATCTCAGTGAGGTCTACCGAGACCCCTACTAACACTCTCGGTCCAATTATGAAATCGTTTCAACTTTACACGGCACCGATTGCGCGAACGCTACATACCCGGTGAACTGCGTTATTTAACCTTTGACAGATCATCGACTGCGCGAACGCTACATACCCGATGAAACTGTTACAACCAAGTACGACACCGACTGCGCGAATGCTACATACCCGGTATTCGAACAACAAACAATTCAACACACCACCGACTGCGCGAACGCTACATACCCGGTGAACCACCTTACCAATAGTACTTTCCCTATTGCAAGAGGCCTAGGGTAAGGGTGCATGAGTACCCCGCCTAGTATGTGTAACATCCGCAAAATAATTAATGGGATTATTTGGATGTTAACCCAATTAAATTAATTTAGTACTTGACTGGTAAATTTACTGAGTGCTAAAATTATTTATTGATTGTCATCGGATCGTTAACCGGATAATACGGATCAAGGAAGTTTCGGAATCGAAATAGGAGAATTAGATCAATATGGTAATTGGACCGCGTTGCTAATTATATACTAAATATATATATGTAACCGTGTGTGTGTGTGTAAAAGAAAGGAAAGAATTAATTGAAGAAAGAAAAGAAAGAAAGAGGAGGCGAGAAACAGAGAGGAGAAGAGAAAAAGAAAAGAAGAGAGAAAGAAAGGGGGAGGAAGAAGAAGAGGAAAAAGGGGGTACTTCCGCTCAACAAAACGACTTCCTTCCAACACGAAAAATGCTCAGCGTTACTTCCTCTTCGATTTGGTACCAAGATCTTCATCATCAACTCTCTCTCTCTCTCACTTTGCCATTTTCGAATTTTAGAGGAAAAATGGAGGTTTTGTGGTTCAAGCTCAAAGGAAAGCCTAGAATGGTGGTTAGGAGCGAGCTCAGGGTGGAATACGCGAATATTGAAGTCCGATTTGGAGTTTTTGAAGAATTGAAGGTTAGGGTTCAAAATTGGGTTTATATGTGAATAGTGGTGATTGGAGGTTGAAGACAATGAATAGTGTCAATGGAAGATTTCGAGGAATTTGGTATTTCGGTCAAAAGAGGTTTCGTGATCGAGTGGGAAGCTTTGGAAGCGGATTGGGTGTCGCCGGAGCGGGGAGCGTTCGTGTGGCTACTCGGTGATTTCGGCTCGATCGTGGATCACGCGTCAAGGGTGAGTTTTACTCACGCTTAGGATGTTTTTATGTTTCGAGTATTTTTACGTCTATTGATGTCGAGAGATCTTGAGTCAAAACCGCTATTTGGAAAATATGTCGTTTTTGATAAAAACCGTTTTGATTGAGACATTGATTGATTTGAATGATTGTGTGATATTGGTTGAATCTGTTTTTCTGTTTGTTTGGACTGTTTTCAATCGGAACGAGAATCGGAATTAAGCGGAATCGCGGTTTTCGCGCTAAACCGCCAAATTCTGCACTTGACAGACCCCCCTACTGTCAGTCCACGCGCCACTGGCGCGCCGCGCGCCACTCGCGCGCCACTTGACAGATCCTACTGTCAGCTCGCGCGCCACTTGCCCGCCACGCGCCACTCGCGCGCCACTTTGCAGATTTTCAGCAACCAAACACTGTTTTTCGTTTCGCGATAACTTTTGATCCGGGAACCCGATTGAGGTGTTCTAAGATGCGTTGGAAAGCTTATTCAGAGGCCTAACTGAATATTCTATTTTTAAGGAAAAATGAACTGTTTTTGATATTGAAAATTGTGTCGAAAAGTGGTCAACTAGATTGCGAGTGTGAACTTGGATTTTTATAAAATGTGGATTAAAGTGTTTCATTGATTGTCTGATTTGATGGACCGTGGGTTCATAGTATTGTAGATATACGTATAAAGTATATCGAGTTGGGTGACGACCCATTATTTAACATACTAGGGGGAGGCAGTCATGATCCTTTTACCTAGGCTCCATGCCAATAGGAGAAGGTACTATTGGTAGGGGGGTTCACCGCCTTGCAGCGTTCGCGTCAGCGGTGTTATGTTGTTTGTAGTACGTTTACCGGGTTCTTCGTTCGCGTCAGCGGTATCGTACTAAACTAATAGGTTACCGGGTTCTTCGTTCGCGTCAGCGGTAGTCTGTTAAACTGTTTTATGCGGTCCATCGGGGGGTAGCGTTCGCGCAGCCGATGCCGTATTGAATTAATACCGGATTTCATAATTGAGTCGAGAGTGTTAGTAGGGGTCTCGGTAGAACTCACTGAGATTGTATCTCACTGTTTAAATGTTGTTGTTTTACAGATAAACAGGGACAGAAGAAACCTCAGAGGCACGAGTAGGTGGCCCCCGGGAAATGGATAATGACTTAGCTTTATGTTTAGTTTATTTCCCTTTGGTTGTCTGTATACTAAGACATTATGTATTTAGTGTATATCTTTCTTCCGCTTTCTTGTATGATACTGAATACTATAGATGCTGATGGTATATGGTCTGAGAACCATATTGTCTTGTTGTAAATAAGACTGTTTGGGTTATATTCAGCGAAAAATTTATAGTGATATTCAGTGTCTAAGCAGGAATTATATCTCTGATGTGTTACTAATGTGCACTTGGGTATTTTTAGTCGATAGAAATACCGGGGTGTTACAGTATGTCTACATGGGTCGTCACCCAACTCGATATATATAAACATATCTACACTCACATGAACTCATAGTTCATTCACATCACACCCATAGTTGAACATTTAGTTTCAAATAACAATAGTTTGAAGTTCGCTCTCGTACACTAGTTCGACACTTTTCAACACATTTTACGTCTCCAAAAAAACAGTTCATTTTGCCTTAAAAGAGGAATATTCAGTTAGGCCTCTGAATAAGCTTTCAAACGCATCTTAGAACACCTCAATCGGGTTCCCGGATCAAAAGTTATCGCGAAAACAAAAACAGTGTACAGTTGCTGAAAATCTGCAAACCGTCGCGATGCGAACTGCTGCCGTCGCGACGCGAAAAGCGTCAGAAACATTTGGGTTGCACAAATACACTTGGTCGTGACACGATGTTCTGTGGGTCGCGACACGATGGGGACCTGTCTAGTGCAGATTTTGCGATTTTCACGAAATTCGCTATTCCGCTCAATTCCGATTCTCGTTCCGATTGAAAACAGATCAAACAACAAACAAAAACAGACCCAATCAAAGCCACACAATCACTCAATCCAATCAAAAATTCAATCTAAAGGAATTTTACCAAAATACGATATATTTCGGAATAACGGTTTTCGACTCAAAATCTTTCGAACTCAATCACCAGAAATTTCATTTTAACACGACACAATCCTAAGCGTGAGTAAAACTCACCCTTGAAGCGAGAGCCGATACCGGGCCGAAATCACCGAAACCTCAAAATCTCCAAACGAAACCCTATATCACTAATCCGCTTCAAACTTCAAATTGAGCTTCCAACCGCGTTCAATCCGCTTCTAGCTCGCTCCTAATCAAGATTAACCAATCGAATCAACACAAGATTCGAAATCCCTCTCAAAACCCTATGAAATTCGGATTCCTCACAGAGGGGGGAAAATGGTTGAGAGCTTACCTAGTTCTTGGAGTACAACAATGGAGGTGAGATGATGATGATGATGAACTTTGGGGGATTGGGCTTCACTCCTTCTTCTTCCTTTCTCCTCTTCCTTCCTCTTCTTCTTTTCTTCTTCTCCTTTCTTCTCTTCTCTTCTTTCCTTCGATTCTTTCTTTCTTTTATTTCTTTGACTTCTCTTCTTTCTTTCTTTTATTAAGTGGTAATATGGTTAAATGACCATATTACCCTTAATCTCTTCTTTCTTCCCCAAATCACCCTTATTCCGTTTTATCAGTTTATCGTTCCTGAGACATCCAATTAATTAACTTTAGCACTCGACAACTACACCAATCAAGTACTAAAAATAATTAATTTGGGTCAACATCCAGATAATTCGATTAATTATTTTTGAGGATGTTACATTCTCTCCAACTTGAAAGAATTTTGTCCTCAAAATTTAACATAACGTACCTCATGAAAACAAATACGCATAGCGAGTCCGCATATCCTCCTCCAACTCCCACGTAGCTTCCTCAGCGGAAAAACCATCCCAAACCACCTTGACTATGGGAATTGACTTCGTCCGCAGTGTCCTCTCACCACGTTCCATGATGTAATTTGGATGAGGTTGGAAAGACAAGTCCGGTCGAAGGTCAATCGTCTCAAAGTTTAACGGTTGACTTGGATCGGGAATGTACTTCCGTAACTGAGACACATAGAATACATCATGTAGATTTGACAATGGTGGAGGCAAAGCAATACGATATGCCAGTGGCCCAACCCGCTCGATAATTTGGAAAGGTCTAATATACCGAGGACTGAGTTTCTTCTCCCGTAATGCCCTACCCATACCAATTGTCGGGGATAACCTCAAAAACACATGATCGTGCGACTCAAATTCCAACGGCCTTCTTCTTTTGTCGGCATAACTCTTTTGCCTACTTTGAGCAGCTTTCATTCTTTCCCTGATCTGGCGGATCTTCTCAGTAGTTTCATGAATCATCTCTGGTCCTAACAGTCGGTTCTCGCCGACTTCCAACCAACACAATGGAGTTCTACATTTCCTCCCATACAACGCTTCAACTGGTGCCATTCCTATGCTGGAATGATAGCTGTTGTTGTAAGTGAATTCCACCAATGGAAGATGATCCTCCCATTTCTTTCCGTTATCAAGTACTAAAGCCCTAAGCATATCCTCCAATGTCTGAATAGTCCTCTCTGTCTGGCCATCTGTTTGCGGATGATAAGCGGTACTAAGGAGTACTTTAGTCCCCAATGCTTCATTCAAAGCCTACCAAAATCTAGAAGTGAACTTCGAATCTCGATCCGACACAATACTGGTAGGAACCCCATGTAACCTCACTATGTTCTTCAGATACACCTCAGCTAACTTGGATACTTTACTGCTCGAACAAACTGGAATAAAATGAGCTGATTTGGTTAACCGATCCACGACTACCCAAATGGAGTCAATACCGGCTTGAGACCTTGGCAACGCCATTACAAAATCCATAGAAATGTCCTCCCATTTCCATACGGATACTTCGAACGGCCGTAACAGGCCGGCAGGCTTCTGATGTTCTATCTTAACCTTTTGACAAGTTAAACACTGTGACACAAATTCAGCAATCTCTAACTTCATTCCGTGCCACCAGTACATCTGCTTTAAATCTTTATATATCTTGGTGGACCCAGGATGTACAGAATACAAACTTCGGTGTGCTTCCTCTAACACTTGCCTTTTAGTGTCTTCATCATCGGGCACACAGATCCTACCATTGAAACATATAACTCCATCACTATCTTTGGTAAAATCTGGCAACATTTTTTGTGATTGTAGCTTCAAACCAACTTCCTGTGCTACGCGAATAGAGTCTCTTAAGGAACTAGAGATCCTCATATGGCTCAACACTAACCAATTCCTCCTTGGCTTTGTATTCAGATTTAAGTCTCTAAAAGACTCAAACAATATCATTCCATGTATCATTAACCCTGCTATGTGAATGGATTTCCTACTTAGTGCATCGGCTACAACATTAGGCTTTCCCGGATGATACTTCAATTCGAAGTCATAATCCTTCAGATATTCCACCCATCTTCTCTGCCTGTTATTCAACTCCTTCTGATCAAACAGATATTTCAAACTTTTATGATCACTAAAGACTTCGAAACGAGACCCAAACAGGTAATGTCTCCAAATATTCAGTGTATAAACAATAGCTGCCAACTCCAAATCATGAGTTGGATAATTCTCCTCATGAATCTTTAATTGCCTGGACGCATAAGCTGCCACTTGTTGGTTCTGCATGAGAACACATCCTAAACCCTTCCCTGAAGCATCGCTGTATATTTGGAATTCCAAAGATGGATCTGGAAGAATTAGGATTGGAGCAGAAGTCAACCTAACCTTCATTTCTTGAAAACATTCCTCACAATCGGCATCCCATGTAAACGGTTGGGCCTTACGAGTCAATCGAGTAAGTGGAAGAACCAATTGTGAAAATCCTTGAATAAACCTCCTGTAGTAACCAGCTAGACCCAAGAAACTTCTTATTTCAGCGACAGATGTTGGTCGTTCCCAGTTCAATATAGCTTCCACCTTACTGGGATCCACTGCAACTCCCGATTGGGAAATCACGTGTCCCAAAAACTTCCCTTCAGGCATCCAGAAGTCACACTTCGACGGCTTTGCATACAATTACTTTTCTGAGTACATTCAGAACAATGCGGATATGTTGAACATGCTCTTCAATGGTCTTAGAGTACACTAAGATATCATCAATGAAAACTACAACAAACTGATCTAGGTACGTGTGGAAAACTCGGTTCATGTAATCCATGAATACCGCCGGAGCATTAGTCAAACCGAAGGGCATCACTACAAACTCGTAATGTCCATACCTCGTACGGAAAGCAGTCTTCGGAATATCTAAGGCTTTGACTTTGATTTGATGATAGCCCGACCTTAGATCAATTTTTGAAAATACCACGGCACCTCGAAGTTGGTCAAGCAAATCGTCTATCCTTGGCAAGGGATATTTATTCTTGATCGTCACTTTGTTGAGTTGCCGATAATCAATGCACAATCTCATGCTACCATCTTTCTTCTTGACTAGTAACACCGGAGCACCCCATTGAGAAGCGCTCGGTCGAATGAACCTCTTTGAGATCAACTCTTCAAGTTGAGACTTCAATTCCTTCAATTCTAAAGGAGACATTCTATAAGGAGCAATAGATATTGATCCTGTGCCCGGAACCAACTCTATAGAAAACTCTACCTCTCGGTCAGGAGGTACATAAGAGACTTCATCCGAAAAAACATCCAGAAATTCATTCACCACTTGTATAGATGACAAATCTAAACCTGTTTCAGTGGATGCAGACAACATAATAATATAAGCTTCCGCACCTTGAAATAGTGATTGGCTTGCTGAGGTGAAAAAGATAACTGCTTCGGAATTTGCCTGTGTCAATCCCACAGATTCGGAGGCGAAGCTGATGGTTCGATCAGCACAGTTGATTGTTACATGATTTGCAGCCATCCAATCCATACCCAGAATGATGTCCATGCTTCTCATAGGCAAGCATATAAATTTTACTACAAAATTCCTGTCTCCTATGACAAGCAGACAATTTTCACACAATGATTGGGTCTGGACCCGACCCTTGGCAGCAGTTAAAATGGTTATCGGCTCGGATAGTTCAGACAATGCTAATCCCAATCGATCTACACACGCTTGTGCTATAAAACAATGGGTTGCACCGGAATCATATAATATATTGACTGAATTATTAAAAAGAGATCCCGTACCCCTCAGTAAGTTGTCATTAGGTGTGATGGTCCGAGCATCCAGAGTGTTGATTTGCCCCTGCCTAGGAGCATTTGATGCTCCTTGAAAGCTCTTCTTTGCTGGGCATTGATTTGCATAGTGACCCTCTTCATTATAGACATAGCATCGATTGGATCTTTGCTAACAATCCCCAATGTGATACCTTCCACACTTTGTACAATTTCTGCTATTTGATGAATCGAACGATTGCACCTGCTTCCCTTTATAATTCCTTCCCTTGAATTGCCTGTTTGGAGTAGAAGATTCACCCACCTTCTTCTTACCCTTCCAATAATCTTTCCTTTCAGCATACATTTTCCTCAGATCCTCCTCAGCAACATATGCTTGTTGCACTAAGGCAGGATAATTAACCAGAGTGTAAGAACTGGGGCCTTGGCTCACATCAGCTCGGAGACCTTCTTTGAACATTTGCATCTTCCACATATCATTTGGGGCATAGCTCCCCAACTCATAGAACTGAGACAATCTTTCAAATTTCGCAGCATATTCTCCAACTGACAAGTCACCTTGTTTGAGGTTCACAAACTCTGCCTGCTTACTTAGTTTCTTCACTGAAGGGAAATATTGTTTCAAGAATAATTCCTTGAAGTTGTACCAAGTGAGGGGAGTTCCTTGGAGTTCCATCATACGCCGTGCATTACTCCACCAAGTGTGGGTATCTTCATTGAGCACACTTGCCGTACATATTACCTTTTCTTCTTCCCCGCATTGCAAGGTTTGAAAAATTTTCTCCATTGCATCTATCCAATAATAAGCATTCATTGGGTCTGATCCACCATTGAAAGCCGGGGGCTTCATCTTTTGAAATCGGAAATATGTCCTGTTAGGATCTTCTTGATAAGGCTGAACATTGGGCTGCTGCAGAGCCATTTGATCATGCTGCATTTGCAACATATCCTGCATCATCTTCTGCTGATTCTCAATCACATTCTGCATCCATTCGAAATGTGGATCAGCACGAGGAGGGACTCATCTACCTCTTCTGGCCATTATTCTGCGAAATATGCACAAAGTATTAAATTGATCAACCTCAATGTCTAATAGCATACTAAGAGGAATCACAACTAAAAGAAGTAAAAGACTCTAACATCGAAGTCCGACTAGGTCGAACAGCTCTGATAGCAACTGTAACACCCCGGTATTTTTATCGACTAAAAATGCCCGAGTGCACATTAGTAACCCATCAGAGATATACATGTCCTTCATAATTACTGAACACTACAACATAGTTTTTCATTGAATAACAACCAAGCACTCTTATTACACATAAGACCATAAAAAGGTTCTCAGACCATAATATTCAGCAACTATTGTATTCAGTATCATACAAGAAAGTGGAAATCTAAAAACATCACACTAAAGCCATAGTGTTGTGATACATAGACAACAGAAGGAAAAATAACTTAAACATAAAGCTAAGTCATCATCCATCTCTCGGGGCCACCAACTCGTGCCTCTGAGGTTTCTTCTGTCCCTGTTTCTCTGTAAAATAACAACATATAAACAATGAGATACAATCTCAGTGAGTTCTACCGACACCCCTACTAACACTCTCGGTCCAATTATGAAATCGTTTCAACGTTAAAGCAACTGATTGGTAAAGCAACTCGAGAGAGAAATACATATGTACATATACATAAAAACATGATGAAGGAATAATTGAACGAAGCGACGCACTTGGGGGAGGAGATGTAACACCTTAAGATCACAACTAGGTGAGCAAAAAGCATTAACATAATCATAATAAATCAGAGTATAACCTTCTCGTACAGTTGGGACAAATTAAAACTAAAGCGGATTGAAACTACTTACATAGCTTTGAGATGAAAATTTCTCAAATACAAATCCGAAATAAGTACTTAATAGGTACATATTCGATTGCTGTAAAAAAAAGGTACATATTCGATATAATAAACATGACTATGGTCCAATCTACAAAACAAGATTATAAAAACTACATGACATTAGCAACATCTTGCTAAGCTTCCACGAAACTGTGATCCTCAAATTGAAAAACCCTTGGCCTGGCCCATGAATTCCTCAATCAATATCTAAGAATCTGAAAAACCATCAATAATAATTAATGAGATTACATAATCTCAGTTAGTTCTTTCGCACCCCCTCACAATTCCTCTCTCAGTGGTTTCCTTTTCTGTGTCTTGTTTCTATGGCTTAGCACAATCCGAGAAATCAAATCACTCAATTTCAACGTAAACCCCAATTCGTATAGTTATACCGAATAATGCCAGAGCCCTAGCTTTGGGATCATGAATTCCCTCCACTAGGTGTACAACAATGAATATTCGGGATCGTCATCCCCATGGTGTCTTTTAATTAACTTAGACACTTAAGTCGTTCACTTGACACTTGGATCCTTTTCACACTCGATACAAAACCATTCGGTTCATGTTTATCCATAACATAATATTATTCGTTTTGCATCATGAAAATAGACGATTCGGTGAATCAAAGTATTCAGTTATCATTGGGAATGGTTAAGGAAGAGATTGGGATAGGTTGGGAATCAAAAGGAATAGCATTAGACGTGTTTTAAAATCAATGACAGAAGTAGGGGCACAGACCGTGCTCATAGGCGCACGGATCATGCTCGCTGCAAAAAAATTTGCAATATGGGGGTCAGACCCAGGCGCACGGGCCGTGCCTGTTGAACAGCTTTGAAAAATGTCCATTTTCGTGCAATTTCGCTATTCCGTTTGATTTCGCTACCCGTTCCACTTGATTCCTTACTTAACAACAGTCTATAACAGCACCAAAAACATTCTCAATCAACCAAACACACAACCAATCATATGAATCAAACAAATTGGGGCCATTTACACCAAAATTTGTCAACAACTCGATTTAACGGTTTTTCAACGAAATCACTATACGACAAACACATACCAACCAGAATAGCAACATAATGTACCAGAACTTCATAACCCACCACATGAAATACTTAACACAATCACAAAATCATATTTTAGGGAAGAACTCCCCACGAATCCGTAGCAACAACAACAATCAAGCGAAGAAATCAAAGGTTTGAAGTATCAATCCCACTCCTAAGCTCCAATTTGAACCCCAAGTCTTCAAATCCCTAGCTTGAGCTTCCAAGAACCATAATCTCAAAATCAAACTTGAAGGGGATGAACTAGCTAGCTCTTTGGTGGTGTGGTTTTAGATATGGTGATGAGGGTAACCAAAGGGAAGAAGAATCAAGATGATGATCTCAAGTTTTTGTAACACCCCGGTATTTTTATCGACTAAAAATGCCCGAGTGCACATTAGTAACCCATCAGAGATATACAAGTCCTGCATAATTACTGAAAACAACATAGTTTTTCACTGAATAACAACCAAGTAGTCTTATTACACATAAGACCATAAAAAGGTTCTCAGACCATAATATTCAGCAACTATTGTATTCAGTATCATACAAGAAAGCGGAAATCTAAAAACATCACACTAAAGCCATAGTGTTGTGATACATAGACAACAGAAGGAAAAATAACTTAAACATAAAGCTAAGTCATCATCCATCTCCCGGGGCCACCTACTCGTGCCTCTGAGGTTTCTTCTGTCCCTGTTTCTCTTTAAAATAACAACATATAAACAATGAGATACAATCTCAGTGAGGTCTACCGAGACCCCTACTAACACTCTCGGTCCAATTATGAAATCGTTTCAACTTTACACGGCACCGATTGCGCGAACGCTACATACCCGGTGAACTGCTTTATTTAACCTTTGACAGATCATCGACTGCGCGAACGCTACATACCCGATGAACCTGTTACAACCAAGTACGACACCGACTGCGCGAACGCTACATACCCGGTATTCGAACAACAAACAATTCAACACACCACCGACTGCGCGAACGCTACATACCCGGTGAACCACCTTACCAATAGTACTTTCCCTATTGCAAGAGGCCTAGGGTAAGGGTGCATGAGTACCCCGCCTAGTATGTCTACATGGGTCATCACCCAACTCGATATATATATATATATATATATATATATATATACGTATCTACACTCACATGAACTCATAGTTCATTCACCTCACACCCATAGTTGAACATTTAGTTTCAAATAACAATAGTTTGAAGTTCGCTCTCGTACACTAGTTCGACACTTTTCAACACATTTTACGTCTCCAAAAAAACAGTTCATTTTGCCTTAAAAGAGGAATATTCAGTTAGGCCTCTGAATAAGCTTTCAAACGCATCTTAGAACACCTCAATCGGGTTCCCGGATCAAAAGTTATCGCGAAGACAAAAACAGTGTACAATTGCTGAAAATCGGCAAACCGTCGCGACGCGAACTGCTGCCGTCGCGACGCGAAAAGCCTCAGAACATTTGGGTTGCACAAATACACTTGGTCGCGACACGATGTTCTGTGGGTCGCGACACCATGGGGACCTGTCTAGTGCAGATTTTGCGATTTTCACGAAATTCGCTATTCCGCTCAATTCCGATTCTCGTTCCGATTGAAAACAGATCAAACAACCAACAAAACAGACCCAATCAAAGCCACATTATCACTCAATCCAATCAAAAATTCAATCTAAAGGAATTTACCAAAATACGATATATTTCGAAATAACGGTTTTCGACTCAAAATCTTTCGAACTCAATCACCAGAAATATCATTTTAACACGACACAATCCTAAGCGTGAGTAAAACTCACCCTTGAAGCGAGAGCCGATACCGGGCCGAAATCACCGAAACCTCAAAATCTCCAAACGAAACCCTATATCACTAATCCGCTTCAAACTTCAAATTGAGCTTCCAACCGCGTTCAATCCGCTTCTAGCTCGCTCCTAATCAAGATTAACCAATCGAATCAACACAAAATTCGAAATCCCTCTCAAAACCCTATGAAATTCGGATTCCTCACAGAGGGGGAAAATGGTTGAGAGCTTACCTAGTTCTTGGAGGACAACAATGGAGGTGAGATGATGATGATGATGAACTTTGGGGGATTGGGCTTCACTCCTTCTTCTTCCTTTCTCCTCTTCCTTCCTCTTCTTCTTTTCTTCTTCTCCTTTCTTCTCTTCTCTTCTTTCCTTCGATTCTTTCTTTCTTTTATTTCTTTGACTTCTCTTCTTTCTTTCTTTTATTAAGTGGTAATATGGTTAAATGACCATATTACCCTTTGTTATACCCCAATTTTATCCGCTCTCATTCTTATTACGGTCCTTTTTATTTAATTCACGTGTCATAAGTCCCAAGTATCATTACTACGAGAAAAAGTGAGTCATTCATTTCGTTTGATTGGATTGAGATACATTTTCAACTAATTGGGCACGTGCTTTCGTAATTGGGCTTATCGACGTTTTTTATTTTAATTGGGCCGAATTTTAGCCACTTATTCCAGTTGGGCCTATCTTTAATCCTGTGAGGTAAAAGGCCTGTTTCTTCTAATTGAGCCTCATTTTAACGCATTGTTTGATTGGGCCCGATTTTCGTTCTTGGTTCTGGCCCAACTTCACTTTGTGTCTAATCACTAAACTTTTAATAATAAAAATATAAATCAAAAATCACCAAAAATATTAAATAAAATCAGAATTACAAAAAATAATATTACAATTGTCCAAAAGTCCTAAAATGCAAAAAATACAAAAAATAGGGAAAAACGAAATTACAAAATTACAAAAAAAAAAAGAAAAGGAAAACAGCAGCTGAAACCCTAGCTCCTTTTCTTGCTCACCAAGTTCCCACCTTCTCGTCAGTCCAAAGCAAAGTAGCTGATCCATGGGCTTATGCTTGATGCCCAAGAATCCCTAACAGGTCCAATAAGCTGAAATAGGAAATAAAATTAGGTTAGAGCCTTTTTTTTACCTATAAAAAAGAGAGCTAGAACACACAGAAGGGACACCCAAAAGATCAGACAGAAATACCCAAAAAATTCGCACGGAAAAAATATAGAGAAATTCAGAACTAAACATTAGGGTTCTATGTTGAAACCCTAATAGCAAAGCATCAAATATTCCGAAGCAAAAGAGGCATAACAGAAGCAGCCGAAACAGAGGAGCAGCAGTAGCAATAGGCAACATTCAGCAACAATTAGAAATCAGTTTTCATCCAGGAGACCAGGTTGGTTTGATTTTTACTCTTATACGCTTTTTTTTTACTTACTGGAATGGTTTAGAAATCTGAAATGTAATATTAGTTGATCACAAGCAGATTAGTGTAAATAGACTTAGTGTTTAAATTGGAACTGTAAATAGTTTAGATTTTTTTAAGAAAATCCTTGGACTTGTAAATAAAAACTAAAACAGAATCAGATTAATAACAGATTGCAAATATAAAAATTAGGTTTTGTAGAAACCTCGAACATAAATTAGGTTTTCAGTGTTAGGAACAAATTAATTTTTTTTAAACTTAGGATTAGGAGTAAACTAGGGTTTCGGTTCTGTTTTTTTACAAAAAAACGAAATTAGCAATTAGTCTGAAATAGGTTCAGTTAGAAATTAGGGTTTAGTTAGGAACCGGTTGGGTAATCAGAAATTAGAAAAATAACGGATAAAAACAAAAAAAATTTAAATCAGAAACTTACCTACGACCACCGTAGACGGTGGTGGTCTGCCCAAACTCGCCGTCGCTAGTCGGCGTTCCTTCGTCCCCCCCAAGCAACACGCCCTCCATCATCACAGTCACACCACCGCAGCAGCTCCGACGTAACCCCTGCTCTGTCGCCGTCGTGGCGGCGTTCTCTCGCAGCACCGCGAGCTGCTCCCGTTCGCACGGTCGTCTTCGTTCCCCCTTTACTGTCGCCTGGCCGTCGAAAACGGAAGGACAGCCGCGAACCACCCTGTGTCGCAGTCAGCGCCTCCGTGGCTCTCTCCTCTCTCCCCCTCTCTTCGCGCGTCGCTCTCTCTGTCCCCACCGCCTCTCTCCATCTCACTCACGAAAGTCACACGCATCTCCTCTTTGTTTCTCTCACAGCGAACTCTCTCCGCAAATCCCTCACCGGAAACTCCGCACTCTCTCTCTCTCTCCATTTCGTGAAACGGCGCTGAAGAGCCAACAGAGAAGATTAGGGTTTGCTGAAACCTTTAATTTCCATTTATATACTATCCCTATTTTCTATTTTATTTTAAATTAAAAAACTCAATAATCAGGTTTATTTGCGTACCCCCTTTTTTAACAATACAGCTCCTTTCCGCCCAAAGCCCAGGAACCAAAACGTGGGCTACTGGTAGTCACACCCCCCTGTTTAATGATACAACACCCCTGCTACTTTTCACACCCAGTTTTAATAATACAACTCCCTTTTTGCAAACTGCACCCCATTTTACTATTGCACCCTCCTTTTTCGTTTTTATTAATTCCGTTTACAAAAAACTATAAAAATAAATAGATAAATATTTCATTGTCAAAAAATATAAATAGGGGACTAAGTCGACTGTACAGTCGGGTTAGTCTGCTTTTATAGGGTCACTAATGAACCGTTACGGATCATACCCTAAAATCCCTATTTAAAATAAACATTTTTTTTTAAAATTAAAACTAACACCAACACATTTCTTCCCACAAATCAAATCCTCAAAATAGGGGACTAAGCCGATTGTACAGACGGGTTAGTCAGCGTTCTAAGATAAATGAGCCGTACGGCTCAAGAATCCTAAAACCCCTATTCCAATAAAATCAAACAAACACACTTCAAACCATTTTCCAAACTCCAAAAACTCTATTTTCACAAAGTAGGGGACTAAGTCGACTGTACAGTCGGGTTAGTCGTCGTTTTAGGACAAATGAACTGATCACTCAGGCGTCCTAAGACCCCTATATTAAAAAATACCAACCAACAAACATCTTTCTACCAAGAACTACGTGTGATTTGATTCTCTACCAAGAGATACGTAGGAGCAGATGGGGGCCCACATCTGTCAATTGCACTAATAAAAAAACCTTTTTAGTCTTTCCCTAAAATAACCCCTTTTCTTAAATTCAAATAAAATATCAAGTTTCTTCTTTCTTCTAATCTCTTTCAAATCCAAAATAAAAGGGTAAATTAAATGTTTTCAAATTAACTATCACTTCTACAACTAATTAGCAGGTAACCTTCCTTAGGAAGGATGTCGTGGGGTGCTAATACCTTCCCCACGCATAACCGACTCCCGAACCCAAATCTGGTCTCAAAGACCCTTATCCAATCCAAAAGGGATTTTCCAATGTTTGCCCTTAAACTAAACCTTGGTGGCGGCTTCATTTATGAACCTTCGAGGAATCCTCTCCCGGATTTTTCGGTCGCTACAGCTGGCGACTCCACTGGGGAGCTTAGAGAGTCAAACCTAGTCTAATTAGTTGTAGGATTAGTTGTTAATTAAATGTTCTATTTTACCCTTCTCTTTCATCTTTTATTCTTGTTGCATGTTATGTATTTATGTGATATGAAACCGTAAGATAGAAGACCACTTTTTTGTATATGTATTTGTTTGTTTTGCAGCTTGGGGGGTATTATTGATATTTTGCTCCTTCACACACCCCACTATCACACTTTTGCACACACGTGATAATAGTCCTGTACCCGGACTGGAGAATAACCTAAGTTAGAACGAGACTGCGTAGTGATGGCCTACTGGATGTGCGTCCTGTTGGGTGGTCACGAAAGTCTCACCTAGAGTTTGGTCTCTCTTGAGAATGCCGGCACTCCTAATAGCTTGCCTATTGTTGTTGACCAGTGTTCTTAATTGGGGTCGTTGGCTCTAGGAACCTTATATAGGACTCTTTAGAGCTACCCTTTGAAAGATTCACTCAATAGACGAGCCCTAGACCTATTCTCTAGGGAATCATCGTAGGACACAAAGGAGCCTCATACCCCTGCACTCAAACAAACACTGATACATTTTTCGGTCTTCTTTTAAAAAAAAAATTCAAAAAAATCATACATTATTTTAGCATACCTCATGCATTTTTATCTTTCCCTTTTGCATGGCATAAAAAAAAATTAATTGCACATTAACATTTCATTCTTCATGCATTTCTATAACCGCCAGGAAATTGTAAGACTTTCTTTCTGACAAGATGGATCAAACATTCGCATTAATAAAATAAGTTTCTTCCAATTTCCCCGGCGCGACACGAAAGCATACATTTTCATTGCATGCACATTCATCAGTTCATTCATGTACTTACGAAAAAAAGAAAAATTGAAAAAAATAAACAGAGAGTAAAAGGGCAAGCTGGTTCATCAACATTGCTACCGGACTAGTTCTCAAACAAGAAAAATGGCCGAAGAGGATAATCAGACTCTGAGAGAAGACATTGCAAAGCTGAAGGCTCAAATGACCGAGATGATGGCGCTGAAAGATCAAATGTATGAATTCGTGAAACTCCTCGAGAGAAAAAATGTAGATGAAGGTGCTTTGGCAGGGAATACTGAGAACAATGCTACAAGTCTCCCTCCTCCTCCCAGCTCCGAGACTCCATACACCGCCGGAGTGAACGTCCAGAGCTACCAATGGCTCCCTTACGGTCTCCCAGCTGGTCACGCTCCTCCTACCATGGAAGCCAATCAAGAGGAAGGACCTTCGGGAGGCACTGGACCTTCAGCTCAAAATACAAATGCAGAAATACCGCGAGTTCACTTCTCAAGTCTTACGACTGCTCCACAGGTCATTCCACAGGGTTATACTTCGTCACCAGTAGTAGTTCATCAAGTTCCTACACCGAACTCTGCTGCAATGCCAATGGTTCCTCCCCACTACAACATGAGAGGACCCACTCATAACTACTCAATGGAGAACTCTCAGCCCAAGGACAAATATCAGATGCTAGAAGAGCGCCTGAGAGCAATTGAAGGATCCAATGTCGGCGCAAGGGATGCATATGATCTGTGTCTCGTCCCTAATGTGATTATCCCACCCAAGTTCAAAGTGCCCGACTTTAACAAATACAGAGGGGTAACTTGTCCCGCTAGCCATCTGACTATGTATTGTAGAAGAATGGCCGCATTTGCACACAATGACAAACTGCTCGTCCACTACTTTCAGGACAGCTTGACTGGGGCAGCCTCAAGCTGGTATATGCAGTTGGAACGCACCCACATTCGATGTTGGAAAGATCTGGCCGACGCTTTCTTAAAGCAGTACAAATACAACATCGATATGGCTCCTGATAGAGCACAGTTGCAGAATATGGTGAAAAGAAACAAAGAATCATTCAAGGAGTATGCCCAGCGTTGGAGAGGGTCAGCAGCGCAGGTAGTTCCGCCTCTACTAGAGAAAGAAATGGTATCCATGTTCATAGATACGTTGCAATCACCCTTCTATGACAGATTAATTGGGAGCGTATCCTCTAACTTCTCAGACATGATCACCATAGGAGAAAGGTTGGAGAAGGGAATGAGAAACGGGAAAATCTCTCACGGTTCGGCCGAAACCAATAACCCAAGGAAGCCCTTCGCAGGATTAGTTAGAGGTAATGAAGGGGAGACCAACTCCATAACAAGATCAGTGAAAGCCTCTTACACTTCCAAAATCCATCCTCGAGCCCTGCACCTCTCTACCCAAACCACTAAAAGCCATAAACCACCAAACTACCCAGAAAGGAGACATGTACAGTTTGATCCAATTCCCGCATCCTACTCAGATCTGTTCGACCACCTCACTAGTCACAACTTAATCTCCCCCCGCCCGATGAGGCCCATTGAACCTCCTTTCCCGAGAGGTTATGACCCGAATGCCACATGCGAATTTCACGCAGGCGCAATTGGGCATTCAGTAGAAAACTGCAAGGCACTGAAACATGTGGTTCAGGATCTGATCGAATCCAAATGGTTGAGCTTCAATGAGGATGCTCCGAACGGAGGCGCTAACTCTTTTCCAGGGGCATGAGAAGTCATCCGTCAGTGCTTTTAAAGGCGATCAACGGTTAAAAACGGCATCATCAACCTTGTGCGCCTTTGTCCTGCAACTAAAGCACTTATGAAGTGGGAGATTGTTGATTTTCTTGTGATTTTCAGTTCAAAGTAATGTTATGTAATGCAAATCCTATGGCTCCGCCCAAAGCCTTAGGACATTTCAATAAGGGCACGCATGTTTCTTTTCAGTATCAATATTAATAAAACAGCATTTTGAATTCTCCAACAAATTCCTTCTTTACTCATCTGCTCGCTTTACTTTTTCTTTTTATCCTTCTTCAATTGCTACTAACGCAGACCTAAATAACTTGTCCTTGAAAATAACAACGTCGGTAACTCATGTCATAACGTTGATCCCCCCATTAATCAAACCAAGGAAGATGTTGAAGATAACTGGGAAACTCTTTCAGAGGTGATGAGAATAATGGAACAAAAGGATAAAGTGACCCTGCCTCGCGTGGAATCAAACGGAATGATTAACTTGGGCACAAAAGAAGATAAAAAGGTGTTTAAAATTAACATCACACCAAAAGGACAGCAAATCAAGAAAGTTCGACGCCCACTGACTTGACAAATCCGTGATTGTCAAGAAACATGGTCTGCCGTTACGGCTTTCCTAAAAATATCGTCACGGACAGGGGTGAAAGGACTACGCAAGGACTCCAAGTCGAACATCATGATCCCTCCCCATACCGCCCAAAAAACAAATGGGGCAGTTGCGACAACAAACAAAGAATATCAGGGATGATGGTGACATTTCACCTTTACATGGAGATCAGACCTCGCTCATACTTCAACAGGGGCACCCCCGTACGATGGGAGTAGTACTTCCATTAAACCTCACCAAACAAAAGAACGGTTGTTTTATGTCATATCGAAAAAATAAAGAAAACTTAACAAAAGCAGATCCGTCCTTAACAATTTTAAGGAGACTGGGTGCCCAAGAAAGCCATACCCAAAAGGATCCCCACAGGAGATGGACCTCGAACTATAAAGGACCTAATCATTCTCTGGAAGAACCTAAATTCTCACAAAAATGGACGGGGAAGACTTCCCACTCCCGGTGAACGCTGCCTAAAAAATGGAGTATAGAAAAATGAGAAAGATGAGCCAAGCAAAAATAAGCTCGCTAGGTTGAAAACCCAAAAGGGCGGCCTAGGCAAAAATTAGGGCGACCCGATGTGTTATACCCTAATTTTGCCCGATCCTTTTATCGTACTAATTTTAGCCCCGTGTCGCGTATCACAAGCCTATGGCACTTCGAGCGCTGTTTTGTTTTTAATTTGGACCAATTTGTCCAATTGGGCCTATGTCCAACCTTTTTGGACCTGATTTCATTAGCTTGTCTATTTGAGCTTACGCTTAGTGTTTTGAACCAGTTTTAATAATTGGGCTTATGTCTAATGTTTGCCTAAATGGACCTGTGGGGGCTAGATTGGACCTCATATAAAATTTGTTCTAATTGGGCCTTATTTCGGCCATTTTTCTAAGCTGGGCCCGTGTTTAGTTTTGATTGGGCTTGGCCCAATTAAATCGTTCTCTTTCATTTTTGACCCAAAGAAAAACAAACAGTGAATCTGTCCATAACAAATATAATCAAAAAAAAAAATCAATAAAAATTAATTTACAAATGTTTACAATAATCCAAAAAATCAAAATTAATTTAAAAAAAAATAATAATAATAATAATAATACAAATCCGAAAATAACAAAAAAATACAAAAAATAGAAGAAACGAAAAAGAGCAGCAACAGCAGCTTCCTAGCTTCCTTGGGCCTGTTCTTGCTGAGCAAGTTTTCTCAACAAGTCCAAATACCTGAAAATGGAAAGAATTGGAGAAGGATCAGCAGAAAACCCTAATTTTTTTTACCTATATAAACAAGCTCAGTCCAGAGAGAAAAGACAGACAGAGATAGAGGAAAAATTCACAGAAACTCAGCAAAAAAAACGACTAGGGTTTCACGCTGAAACCCTAATCACAAAAAAGCAAAAATTCAGAAACAAGAAGTAGCAAGCAGAAGCAGAGTCGGTAACAGCAGTAAGCAGAAGCAGTCAATATCAAGCAAAAAAAGAAGAACAGAGGCTGGAAGTCAAGTAAGTTTGGTCCTTACGTTTGATGCAAAATACAAAAACATGTAGATACTGAAATGCTTTAGTTTTATTTGCATTCATATGCTTCACTGTGTAAATAAATTAGTTCCAGAAATCAACTAGGTCTTAAATTCACTCTAGTTTCAGAAAAATAGCTTGTATCATAAACAGAATATACAAAAACCAGATTACATCTAATCTGTCCCAAAACAATTAATTTAGATTAGTGATTAGTTAAGTTAGAATTAGAGTTTCTGTTAATAAAAGGTTAGTTTCAAATAATCGGATTAAATAGAATTAGGAATTAGGATTTGTATAAAATTCGAATTAGGAATAGAACAATAGATTCGATTAGAGTTCTTAGGAATAGTTCAAATCAGATCCATAAACTGAAATTAGGATTAGGGTTTTAAAATCAGATTCAAAAATCAATTTGGGAATTTTAGGTTTTCTAATCAAATCAATCAAAGTAAAAAATAGAGGTAAGAAAAAAATAAACCTGAAGGAATTCTGATTCGCGCCTGACCTGTGACCGCTGTGACGGTGGTTCGTCTCCACAGCCCGTCGCCATCAACTCCGACCGCCGTGGACGGTGGTCGTCTTCCCCGTACTTACGTCGTCGCAACCGTTCGCCACGGACACTGTCACCGTCCCCTTCGCCGTCGTAACCAGTACCGTCAAACACGAACCAAGCGTTCGATCCCCCACTTTGGCGCCGTAACAGTAACGTGAACCGCCCAGAAACAAAAAAAAAACATCAGAAATAAGAAAGAAAGAGTAGGAGAGAAGAGAAAAACGAAAATAAAAACACAATAAAAAAGAGAGGGGGCAGAAGCAAACCTCCGACCACCGTGTACGGTGGTTGGTTCCCAAGACCACCGTTAGGGCCTTCTCCCCATTTACGACATCACCAGCCTTCCATCGCTCCATCGCAGGCTCCTCCTCTCCAGCGATCTCACCGCCGTTTTTCCCCATCTCTCTCTCGCTCCGAACTCACCTCTCTCGCCCTCTGAACTCCCATTCTTCAAAATCTCTCCCCCACGATGTATGTATGATGCTGGACAGAGAGGAAGAAGGTTAGACGGCGAAGAAAAGGGAGGAGCCGCAGCTTCCATGAAATGAGGCGGAGAAGGAGGAAGGATTAGAGAAATTAGGGTTGAGAGATTTGGGGAGTGGGACGGCGCCGCAAGAGAGAGTGTGAGGATTAGGTTTAGGTTTTTTTTAAAAAATCCTTATATAGTAGAGACCTAGGGTTATTTTCGTCTTTTCCTTTTACCTCAACACTACTTACACCCCTCCTTTTTCTGTATACGTCTCCCCCCTGAAAAAGCCCATGAATTCGTGGACCAGTCCACAAACTGGGCTTCTGCTTTTCACACCTCCCTGTTTTAATAATACAGCCATCTGCTCTAACTGCACCCCCTGTTCTACTAATACAGCCCCTCTTCGTTTTTCTATTTATTTCTTTCCAAAAAATAATTTCTTTCACATAAACATATAAAAATAAATAGATAAATATTTCATTTTTGAAATGTAAATAGGGGACTAAGTCGACTGTACAGTCGGGTTAGCCTGCTTTTTAGGTCACTAATGAACCGTTACGGATCATGGCCTAAAATCCCTATTTAAAACCAATAAATTTTTTAAATTAAAATCAATCCCAACACAGTTTTTTTTCCCCACGAATCAAATTCTCAAAATAGGGGACTAAACCGACTGTACAGACGGGTTAGTCAGCGTTCTAGGATAAATGAGCCGTACGGCTCAGGAATCCTAAAACCCCTATTCCAATAAAATCAAACAAACATACTTCAAATCATTCTCCAAACTCCAAAAATTCTATTTTCACAAAGTAGGGGACTAAGCCGACTGTACAGTCGGGTTAGTCGTCGTTTTAGGACAAATGAACTGATCACTCAGGCGTCCTAAGACCCCTATATTAAAAAATACCAACCAACAAACATCTTTCTACCAAGAACTACGTGTGATTTGATTCTCTACCAAGAGATACGTAGGAGCAGAGGGCGGCCGACCTCTGTCAATTGCACTAATAAAAAACTTTTTTTAGTCTCTTCCAAAATAATCATTTTCCTAAATAAAATATCAATTTTCTTCTTTCTTTTTTAGTTCACAATAAAAGGGTAAAAATAAACATTTTCAAAATTAATATTCTTTCCTACAACTAGTTAGTAGGTAACCTTCATTAGGAAGGATGCCGTGGGGTGCGAATACCTTCCCCACGCATAACCGACTCCCGAACCCTTATCTGGTCTCAAGGACCCTTATCCATTCCAAAAGGGATTTTCCAATGTTTGCCCTTAAACTAAATTTTGGTGGCGGCTTCATTTTTGAACCTTCGAGGAATCCTCACCCAGATTTTTCGGTCGCCACAGCTGGCGACTTCACTGGGGACGTTAGAGAGTCAAACCTAGTCTAATTAGTTGTAGGATTAGTTGTTAATTAAACGTTCTATTTTACCCTTCCCTTTCATCTTTTATTCTTGTTGCATGTTATGTATTTATGTGATATGTAAACCCTAGGATAGAAGACCACTTTTGTATATGTGTTTGTTTGTTTTGCAGCATGGGGGTATTATTGATGTTTTGCTCCTTCACACACTCCACTATCACATTTTTGCACACACGTGAGAACAGTCCTATACCCGGACTAGAGAATAACTTAAGTTAGAACGAGACTGCGTAGTGATGGCCTACTGGATGTGCGTCCTGTTGGGTGGTCACGAAAGTCTCACCTAGAGTTTGGTCCCTCTTGAGAATGCTGGCACTTCTAATAGCTTGCCTATTGTTGTTGATCAGTGTTCTTAATTGGGGTCGTTGGCTCTAGGAACCTTATGTAGGACTCTTTAGAGCTACCCTTTGAAAGGTTCACTTAACAGACAAGCCCTAGACCTATTCCCTAAGGAACCCTCGTAGGACACAAAGGAGCCTCATACCCCTGCATTCAAACAAACACTGATACATTTTTCCGGTCTTCTTAAAAAAAAAAATAAATAAATAAATTCAAAAAAAGTCATATGTTATTTCGACAAATTATTTAGCATACCTCATGCATTTTTACTTATTCCTGTTCTTTTTGCATGACATAAATTCCTTTTTACATCAACATTTCATGTACCGCCAGGAAATTGTAAGGCTTTCTTTCAGACAAGATGGATCAAAAGTTAAGACAGACCATACATTTGAAAATCAAGCAACCAAACCTACGAAGTCTGCGAGACCTAAGCAATAAAATGGCGCCATGGCTCCGTGACTCCTTCACCGCCAAGTATGGGAATCTTTTAAGTCTGCTAAATATCAAGGTACAAGCTGAAGCTCTCACTGCATTGGGCCAGTATTATGATCCACCGTTACGGTGTTTCACCTTTCAAGACTATCAGCTGGCCCCGACCTTAGAAGAGTTTGAAAATATACTATGCTTCCCTCCAGCAAACAAAAAGCCATACCGATATGTGGAAAATTATCCTATAGCTGAAAAACTGTCTGAAATATTAAAAATTCCAACATCACATTTGGCCAAGAAGATAATTGTAAAGAAGGGGGTAGAAGGTTTGACGAGATGGTACTTGGAAGAGGAAGCCTTGTTCTGGGCTGGTAAAGAAAATTGGGCTACATTCATGGACGTCTTCGCTCTCATCATCTATGGGGTCGTTCTATTCCCCAACGACGAAGGCTATATTGATTACACTGCAATAGACGTTTTCTTAGCATTCAAACTCCGAGGACAAAATCCCGCCTCAGTTGTTCTTGCTGACGTGTATTACACCATTCACGAACGTCACAGAAAACGATCAGGCTTGATCCTATGTTGTTTGCCTGTATTGTATCGCTGGTTCACTTCCCACATCTTCAAAAGAAATCATCATATAGAGGTCAGGGGCAAGACAGAATGGGCCCAATACATCGCCGGCCTCAAAGGGAGTGACATTTCTTGGTATTCTCGGGACCAAAATATAGAAGAAATCGTCTATCAATGTGGTGACTTCCCAAACGTCCCCCTCATAGGGACTAAAGGCTGCATTAACTACAATCCCGCCATTGCTTTGAGGCAGTTGGGTTATCCTATGATGAATCCACCCCCGGAAGAATCTTTACTCTCATTTGTACTGGAGAAGAGAGGTTCGGAAGATCTTGATACGCTAAGAAAGATTAGTCGGGCTTGGGGCAAAATATCCAGAAAAGGTCATGAACTAGGGCCCAGAGGCATTGATGTCAAAGAAAGCTACATCCAGTGGGTCAAAACTAGAGCCCAAGAAATTGGACTACCATTCCGTCTGGCAACTCTGGTCACCCCCGAGGTTCCTCCGCCTATCCCTATACTCGATGAAGATCTAGAGGAACTCCAAGTCGCCTTGTCCAAAGCAGAACAAGAAAAGGCAGAATTGCAAGCTAAACTAGAGAAAGTGCTCCAAGAAAATGCTGATTTGCAACGAGAAAGTGCCATGAAAAGAAAGCGCCTGGCTGAATGTGATGAAAAGGAGCAGGCCGGGAAAGAAAAAATGCGCCGCCTGCAAGAAAGTCTCATGGGTGCAAATGAAGAGCTTAAAGTCCGCAATCGAGAGAGAGACCGGGCTATAGATAATGCATATGGATGGGAAAAACAGTTGACCAAGTTCGCAGCAATAGAAAAAACACTACGAAGCCAACTCGAAGATATGAAACCTCGACTAGAGGGAATGACCGCTGAATGTGAGAATAGGCTGGTAATTGAAAGAAAGGCCAGAGAGGTGGTACAAAAGAAGCTTGAAGAGTATCAAGAAGCTCTGCAGGAAGAATGCAAGAAAGCCATCGACCTGAAGGCTTATGCTGAATATCAAGACAAAATCTATGATGACCTTAACAAGGAACATACGTTTTTAAAAGAACATTATGTGAAGCTGAATGACGACTATGAGTACTGGAGGAACAAATTCTCTCAGTTAGCTGAGCTAGCAAATGAGGCTGTCAGAGAGATTCCCAGACACCTAATAGCAGCGGACTTTGCCAGAGATAAAGACACGCCCGTCGAGATTACAAGATTCATCGATTTTTGTAAACGTCTTGTTACTGTGTTAAAAATTAAAGGACGTTATCCTGGTTTCATGGAAAAAGATGTAGTCCGCCAGTTTGCTTGATTGTTTTTTTTTTATGTATAAGACTCGTTCGTTCTGCTTTGAACTTTGAATCTATTGTGTTGAATAGAAACTTACAATTCTCCTGGCGTAACATGAAAGCATACATTTGCACTCCATGCATATTCATTCATTCATTCATGTACTTACATCGAAAAACTTGAAAAAACAAAGCGAAAAGGCAAGCTGGTTCATCAACATTGCTACCGGACTCGTTCTCAAGCAAAGAAGATGGCCGAAGAAGATAATCAGGCTCTGAGAGAAGACATGGCAAAGCTGAAGGATCAAATGAGCGAGATGATGGTATTGAAAGATCAAATGGCCGAGCTCATGAAACTCCTCGAGAAAAGAAGCGCAGACGAAAATGCCTCGGCAGGGAATACTGAGAATAACGCTTTGAGCCTTCCTCCTCCCAGCTCCGAGATTCCATACACCGCTGGAGTGAACGCCCAGGGCTCCCCATGGCCCCCTTACGGTCTCCCAGCTGGTTATACTCCTCCTACCATGGAAGTCAATCTAGAGGGAGGACCTTCAGGAGTCGCTGGACCTTCGGGAGTCGCTGGACCTTCAACTCAAAATATAAATGCAGAAATATCGCAAGCTCACTTCTCAAGTCCTACGACTGCACCTCAGGTCATTCCACATGGTTATACTCCGTCACCAGTAGTAATTCATCACGCTCCTACTCCCAATTCGCACATCTTGAATGCGAACTCCGCTGCAACACCAATGGTACCTCCTCACTACAACATGAGAGGACCCATTCATAACTACTCAATGGAGGACTCTCAACCCAAGGATAAGTATCAAATGCTTGAAGAGCGCGTGAGAGCAATCGAAGGATCCAATGTCGGTGCAAGGGACGCGTACGACCTATGTCTTGTCCCAAATGTGGCCATCCCTCCTAAATTCAAAGTGCCAGACTTCGACAAATATAGAGGTTCAACCTGTCCAGCAAGCCATCTGACCATGTACTGCAGGAAAATGGCCGCATTCGCACATGATGACAAACTTCTCATCCATTACTTTCAGGACAGCCTAGCTGGATCAGCTTCGAATTGGTACATGCAGTTGGAACGCGCTCACATCAGATGCTGGAAAGACCTAGCAGACGCTTTTCTAAAGCACTATAAGTACAACACTGATATGGCACCTGATAGGACACAACTACAGAATATGGTGAAAGGGGATAACGAGTCCTTTAAGGAATACGCTCAACGCTGGAGAGGTTTGGCAGCACAAGTAGCACCGCCTTTGCTGGAAAAAGAAATGGTAACAATGTTCATGGATACTTTACAGTTGCCCTTCTACGACAGATTGGTAGGGAGTGTATCCTCAAGCTTCTCGGATATGGTCATCATAGGGGAGAGGTTAGAGAATGGTTTAAGGAATGGAAAGATTGCACACAGCTTCACCGGAACCAATAGCCAGAAAAAGCCTTTCGCTGGTTTTCCCAAAAGAAGAGAGGGGGAAACTAACGCAATCACTGGAGCCGGAAAACCCTCCTACACTAAACCGCCACAAGCCTATCAATTCCCTACCCAAACACCACCAGCCTCACCTCACCAAAACCTTCCCAGCTACAGACCACAAAATTACCCAGAGAGAAAGCCTGTTAGCTTTGACCTGATACCCATGTCGTACACAGACCTGTTTAACCATCTCATCGATCACAACCTAATCACTCCCCGTTCGATGAGACCTATTCAGCCTCCTTTCCCCAAAAACTATGACCCAAATGCTACCTGTGGGTTCCACGCTGGAGCAGTCGGCCATTCCACTGAAAACTGCAAAGCTTTGAAATATGTGGTACAAGACCTGATCGAATCCAAATGGCTGAATTTCAAAGAAGACGGCCCAAATGTTGCCACTAACCCTCTGCCAGGGCATGGGAACTCCTCTGTTAATGCCGTAGAAGTTTTTGAAGGAGAGTCCCTAATCAGAAAGGTGGAAGATATCAGCACACCTCTAGACATTATCCATGCTGAATCGTGCCACTTCGGAGTTGTTATGAAGGGATGCGCCGGAAAAGATTTATGTACCAACCCTCGCTGTGCCGGGACATGCGAAGCGTTCAATCCAGTCCTTCAAGATCTGCTGGACCGACATATACAAGTGGGATTTCAAAAGAGGGAGGACCAAGTGTCAACCATCCTATCGAGCAATGGCCAGGACAAGGATACCCGGAAGCCGCTAGAGATCCGCTACACTAAGGACTCGAAGTCGTTCCTGGGTACACCTAAACCAATCACTATCCAAGTGCCTGCTCCCTTCCCCTACAGGGACACCAAAGCAGTCCCCTGGAATTACGGCGCGAAAGTCCAAGTGAAAGGTCCTCAGAACAGCCCTGACGTCATTAACATCTCAGGGGTTAGTGGAATGACTCGTAGCGGGCGCATCTATGCCCCTGAAAGACTCGGTGGAGGGAAAACAAGAGAAGAAGAAGAAAGAACCCGCAAGGGTAAAGACAAAGAAGTAGAACCTGTTGATAAGAATACATGCCAAAGGACACTGTCTGAACAGGAAGCCGGTGAATTCTTAAAGCTTATGAGGCAGAGTGAGTATAAGGTGGTTGACCAGCTGAATCAGACCCCTGCTAAGATATCCCTGTTATCATTATTGCTCAGCTCAGAAGCTCATCGTGCGGCATTGATGAAGGTATTGAACGAGGCCTATGTCACTCATGATATCACAGTGGGTCAGTTTGATGGGATCGTTGGGAACATTGTTGCAAGCAACTACCTCACTTTTACTGATGACGAGATTCCGGCCGAAGGGAGAGGGCACAACAGGGCTTTACACATCTCCGTGAAATGCGGAAGTACTCACTTGCTCGAGTGCTCATTGACAATGGATCGTCCTTGAATGTGTTACCCAAGTCGACCATGGAAAAGTTGCATGTGGATTGTTCATATATGAGACCCAGCTCTATATTGGTCAGGGCCTTTGATGGATCAAGAAGAGAGGTCGTCGGAGAGATGGAGTTACCTGTACAGGTAGGTCCAGAAGTCTTCGTAGTGACTTTCCAAATAATGGATATCAATCCATCTTACAGTTGTCTTTTGGGGAGACCATGGATACATTCTGTCGGGGCTGTTCCCTCCTCTCTACATCAAAGGCTCAAGTTCATAGTGAACAACAAGCTAGTAGTTATTTTTGGTGAAGAAGAAATGCTAGTGAATAGGTCGTCTGCTGCCCGCTGTATTGAGGCTGCCGAAGAATCGCTCGAGACTGCCTTCCAAGCATTAGAAATTGCAAGTGCCACCTCTGTGAAGGGAGAAATCCTTCCACTGAAGCCTAAATTGTCCAAGGCTGCCTTAATGGTTGCTAAAGTCATGCTAGGCAAAGGTTACCAAGCTGGAAGCGGTTTAGGGAGGACTGAACAAGGGATACGGACCCCGATACAATTGCAGGGAAACAAAGACAGACATGGGATAGGACACTGGCCTGGTCGTGCTGACAAGAGAAGAATAGCTGAGGAAAAGAAGGAGCGGAGGATAGCCAAGCTTGAAGGTAGAGAGGCAAGCATGAAGAAAATCATCATCGGCGACATCAAGTTAAACTTTCGGAGCGCGGGAATGCTGAATCCAAACCAGATTGCAGCCATTGAAGATGATCTAAATGCCGGAGATGGCGTCGCCAGCCTTGTGTGCCCTTGTCCTGCAAGTGAAAGGCTTAATAATTGGGAGATTGTTGACTTCCCCGTAGTTTTTAGTCCAAAGTAATTTTCCTGTAATGCAATCCTTTGGCTCTGCCCAAGGCCTTAGGACATTTCATTAGGACACACATGTTTTCTTTTCAGTATCATCATTAATGAAACGTTATTTTGAGTTCTCCAATGAATTTCCACTTTCCTTTTCATTTGCTTTGGTTTTTTCTTTTATTCGTTTTTATTTATTCCGTCAATTTCGCTAAATGCAGATCTAAAATTATCTTTGAAAATAACGACGCTGATAACTCATGCTGTAACTTTGACCACCCTATTAATCAAACCGAGGAAAATATTGAAGATAACTGGGAAACCCCTCCAGAGTTGATGAGAATGATGGAACAAGAGAATAAGGTGATCCAGCCCCACGAGGAATCAACTGAAACAATTAACTTGGGCACAGAAGAAGACAAAAGAGAGGTCAAAATCGGCACCACAATGAAAGACAGCGAACGAGAGAAACTGGTACGACTTTTGTTCGAATATGTCGACATTTTTGCATGGACATATCAAGACATGCCCGGACTAGACACCGACATAGTCGAACACAAACTACCAGTGAAACCCGAATGCCCACCGGTGAAACAGAAATTAAGAAGAATGAAGCCGGATATGTCAGTGAAAATCCGAGACGAGGTTAAGAAGCAATTCGATGCTGGGTTCTTAGCAGTAGTCAAATACCCTCAATGGGTCGCCAACATTGTTCCAGTTCCAAAGAAAGACGGGAAGGTTCGGATGTGTGTCGATTATCGAGATTTGAACAGAGCTAGCCCTAAAGATGATTTTCCTTTGCCCCACATTGACGTCCTGGTAGACAGCACAGCACAACACTCTCTCTTCTCCTTCATGGATGGGTATTCCGGATATAACCAAATCAAGATGGCCCCTGAGGATATGGAGAAAACCACATTCATCACCCTCTGGGGTACATTCTGTTACAAAGTAATGCCATTCGGACTGAAGAATGCTGGTGCAACTTACCAAAGGGCAATGGTAGCATTATTCCATGATATGATGCATAAAGAAATAGAGGTCTACGTGGATGATATGATTGCAAAATCCAAGACTGAGGAAGAACATGTCGTTAATTTGCAAAAACTCTTCGAACGTCTAAGGAAGTTCAAACTCAGATTAAATCCTACCAAATGCACTTTCGGTGTAAAATCAGGAAAGCTCTTGGGTTTCATAGTTAGTCAAAGGGGAATAGAGGTAGATCCAGCCAAGGTACGAGCAATTCTTGAAATGCCGGCGCCAAAAACCGAGAAAGAGGTTCGTGGATTCTTGGGAAGATTGAATTACATTTCCAGATTCATATCCCAATTAACATCCACCTGTGAGCCTATATTCAAATTATTGTGCAAGAACCAAGAGACAAAGTGGAACGATAACTGCCAAGAAGCCTTTGAGAAGATCAAGAGGTATCTCCAAAATCCACCAGTCCTAATGCCGCCTGTATCTGGCAGACCTCTCATTTTGTACCTAACAGTGCTAGACAAATCAATGGGTTGTGTGCTGGGGCAACATGACGAGTCCGGAAGGAAGGAGCATGCCATTTACTATCTCAGCAAGAAGTTCACTGAATGCGAGACAAGATACTCGTTGTTGGAAAAAACGTGTTGTGCTTTGGCCTGGGCTGCACGCCGTCTAAGGCAGTATATGCTAAGCCATACCACTTGGTTGGTATCTAAGATGGATCCAATCAAATACATCTTCGAAAAACCCGCACTCACAGGGAGAATTGCTCGCTGGCAAATGTTGCTATCTGAATACGACATCCTGTACGTCACTCAAAAAGCGATCAAAGGTAGTGCATTGGCTGAATACTTGGCACACCAACCCATTGAGGATTACCAATCAATGCAATGTGATTTCCCCGATGAAGATATAATGGCTCTATTCGGAGAAGGAAAGTCTCCAGGCGACGAAAGGTGGAGAATGTCATTTGATGGTGCTTCCAATCTATGGGGGCATGGGGTCGGAGCTGTATTGATTTCCCCAGATAACCGCTTCATACCGTGTACTGCTAGATTGAGTTTCTATTGCACCAACAACATCGCAGAATATGAAGCATGTATTCTGGGCATCCAAGCGGCCCTCGAGTGGAAGGTTAAGAGACTCGATGTATATGGAGACTCGGCCTTGGTCATCTATCAAATAAGAGGTGACTGGGAGACCAGAGATTCCAAGTTGATCCCCTATCGCGATCACGTCCAAAAGATGATCGAACAGTTTGACGAGATCACCTTCCACCATTTCCCTCGTGAAGAAAATCAGTTGGCAGACGCCTTAGCAACTTTGTCGTCAATGTTCAATATCAATGACAATAAGAGTCTGACACTCATCCGAATTCAACATCGAGATTTGCCAGCACATCATTGTATGGAAATTGAAGAAGAACCCGACAGTGAACCTTGGTATTACGACATCAAGCAGTATATAATAAACAGAGAATACCCTCCTGGTGCCACAGAGAATGATAAAAGAACGCTCAGGAGATTGTCAATGGGTTTCTTTCTAAATGGGGAAGTACTTTATAAAAGAAATCACGATATGGTCCTCCTCCGATGTGTGGCAAAAGAGGAAGCAGAAAGGATTATGAAAGACGTCCACGAAGGCTCGTTCGGCACCCATTCTAATGGGCATACAATGGCAAGAAAGATCTTGAGGGCTGGCTACTATTGGTTGTCAATGGAAGCCGATTGCTTTAGCTATGTGAGGAAGTGTCATAAATGTCAAATCTATGCTAATAACATTCATGTGCCGCCCGCTTCTTTGAACGTTTTGGCAGCACCATGGCCGTTCTCAATGTGGGGCATGGACGTCATCGGTCCTATCGAACCTAAAGCATCGAACGGTCATCGCTTCATCCTGGTTGCTATTGATTATTTCACCAAGTGGGTCGAAGCCGCTTCTTATACCAGTGTAACGAAATCTGTGGTCGTCAAGTTCATAAAAAGGGACTTGGTCTGCCGTTACGGCCTTCCAAATAAGATAATCACAGATAACGGGACCAACCTAAATAACAAGATGATGAAAGAGTTGTGTGAGGATTTCAGAATTCAACACCATAACTCTTCTCCATACCGTCCAAAGATGAATGGGGCGGTCGAAGCGGCAAACAAGAATATAAAGAAGATCGTGCAAAAAATGGTAGTGACATTCAAGGATTGGCACGAAATGCTTCCCTTCGCCCTGCATGGATACCGAACCTCAGTTCGCACGTCAACAGGGGCAACTCCATTTTCGCTAGTATATGGGATGGAAGCAGTTCTTCCCATCGAAGTTGAAATACCCTCTTTGCGAGTGCTGATGGAAACAAAGTTAGAAGAAGCGGAATGGGTTCAAGCTCGTCTCGATCAGTTGAATCTCATTGAAGAAAAGAGAGTAGTCGCTCTGTGCCACGGGCAGTTGTACCAGCAAAGAATGAGGAAAGCTTTCGAGAAGAACGTCTGTCCTCGACAGTTTCAGGAGGGAGACCTAGTGCTCAAGAAAATCCTGCCTATCCAAAAAGATTCCCGGGGGAAATGGACCCCTAATTATGAAGGACCTTACGTGGTGAAAAAAGCATTCTCTGGAGGCGCATTAATCCTCACAAAAATGGATGGTGATGACCTCCCACTCCCAGTGAACTCAGATGCAGTCAAAAAGTACTATGCCTAAAAGAAATATATGGAAAAAAGAGAAAGATGATCCAAGCAAAAATGAGCTCGTTAGGTCGAAAACCCAAAAGGGCGGCCTAGGCAAAAATTAGAGCGACCCGATGGATTGAAAACTCTAAAGAGCAATCCAGGCAAAAATTAGGGTCAGAAAGTTGGACTTTGAACAGATACTAAGGCAGTTCACGCCTCTGGAAGTTGATCGATAAGTGGTCAAGTTTATGTGTATGGGTGATTGACGTCGTTACTCCAAAGATGCAAACAATCAAGGGATCTGCTCTTCCTTTTTCTTTCTTTTTTAGTTTAAAAAGCTCTCAATGTAATTTCCGGTCGGTGTGACATTCTGCGCACTTGGCTCCCTTTGAATATTGAACCTTGGTTCTCAGTTTAAAACACTCAATGTAATTTTCGGTCAGTGTGACCTTCTGCACACTCGGCCTCCATTTAAATATTAAACACTTGCTTTGTTCCTTTGTTTCCAATCCACTCTAAAATGATGTTTTATGATACATGATACTGAATTGCAAAACATGTGCATAATCAAGAGCATTACAATCATTACGAAATTTCTGAAAATTACGGAAAGGAGATGATCCCTCATAAATAAACTTGCAAAAGGACAAATACATGCACGATCACTTCAAACAAAGAATCATAATAGCCTGTGCTTCAATTCGGCAATGCCATTACTCGGGGCAACCCTCATATCTCACACCGAAAGTCCCGCGAGTTGATGAGACCAGTAAAAAGAAAGCCAAAAAGAAAAGCAAGAAGCAAAAGAAAATGAAAAATGAAAAAAGAAAGCAGGAACAAACCATTCCATATTTCATCCCACTCAGCATTAATCATTACACAGGCATACATTGCATGCATGTCATATGCATAACACATGTTGCATACCGACCTCAAGTGTCGACCCTTTCAGTTTGTTTTATTTATTATTTAAACACGATAAGTGCTGACCTTAACTCAGCAAACCAGATCGTAATGTTAACACCGCGAGCCCCAGCGCTCCTTAGACCTCCAACGGTCATCCAATCCAGATCGCACGTCGGCATCGAGCACCGACGGATCATCCGGCCCCAGGCCATTCAGACTAGCTGTGTCAGCCTAAGACATAGTGGACGTCATTCGTGATCAGTTCTAGACCTGATCTTATTAGCGGCCGCTCGAAAAAGGCCACCCTCGGACCCCGACAGTCCTTCAAAGCCCCAGTGCACTTTCGGACCCCGATTGGTCCTTTAGGGTTTAGGCAGCCCCTTTTGAGCCCCAGTGCTCCCTTAGAGCCCAAATGCTCTTTTAGAGCCCCAGTGCTCCGCCAGATCCCCAGTGATCATTTATTTATTTGTTCTGGTTAACACACCAAGTGTTAATCGTCCCTCCTTTCCCTAACTCATCGGACAAAATTAGAGTCTATTCTATCTTTATTTTTATTTCTACTACGAATAGCTGAAAATCATTCACCTTTTCTAGTAAAATATAAATAAAGAGGGGCAGCTGTTATACCCTAATTTTGCCCGATCCTTTTATCGTACTAATTTTAGCCCCGTGTCGCGTATCACAAGCCTATGGCACTTCGAGCGCTGTTTTGTTTTTAATTTGGAACAATTTGTCCAATTGGGCCTATGTCCAACCTTTTTGGACCTGATTTCATTAGCTTGTCTATTTGAGCTTACGCTTAGTGTTTTGAACCAGTTTTTAATAATTGGGCTTATGTCTAATGTTTGCCTAAATGGACCTGTGGGGGCTAGATTGGACCTCATATAAAATTTGTTCTAATTGGGCCTTATTTCGGCCATTTTTCTAAGCTGGGCCCGTGTTTAGTTTTGATTGGGCTTGGCCCAATTAAATCGTTCTCTTTCATTTTTGACCCAAAGAAAAACAAACAGTGAATCTGTCCATAACAAATATAATCAAAAAAAAAAAAATCAATAAAAATTAATTTACAAATGTTTACAATAATCCAAAAAATCAAAATTAATTTAAAAAAAAAAAATAATAATAATAATACAAATCCGAAAATAACAAAAAAATACAAAAAATAGAAGAAACGAAAAAGAGCAGCAACAGCAGCTTCCTAGCTTCCTTGGGCCTGTTCTTGCTGAGCAAGTTTTCTCAACAAGTCCAAATACCTGAAAATGGAAAGAATTGGAGAAGGATCAGCAGAAAACCCTAATTTTTTTTACCTATATAAACAAGCCCAGTCCAGAGAGAAAAGACAGACAGAGATAGAGGAAAAATTCACAGAAACTCAGCAAAAAAAACGACTAGGGTTTCACGCTGAAACCCTAATCACAAAAAAGCAAAAATTCAGAAACAAGAAGTAGCAAGCAGAAGCAGAGTCGGTAACAGCAGTAAGCAGAAGCAGTCAATATCAAGCAAAAAAAGAAGAACAGAGGCTGGAAGTCAAGTAAGTTTGGTCCTTACGTTTGATGCAAAATACAAAAACATGTAGATACTGAAATGCTTTAGTTTTATTTGCATTCATATGCTTCACTGTGTAAATAAATTAGTTCCAGAAATCAACTAGGTCTTAAATTCACTCTAGTTTCAGAAAAATAGCTTGTATCATAAACAGAATATACAAAAACCAGATTACATCTAATCTGTCCAAAAACAATTAATTTAGATTAGTGATTAGTTAAGTTAGAATTAGAGTTTCTGTTAATAAAAGGTTAGTTTCAAATAATCGGATTAAATAGAATTAGGAATTAGGATTTGTATAAAATTCGAATTAGGAATAGAACAATAGATTCGATTAGAGTTCTTAGGAATAGTTCAAATCAGATCCATAAACTGAAATTAGGATTAGGGTTTTAAAATCAGATTCAAAAATCAATTTGGGAATTTTAGGTTTTCTAATCAAATCAATCAAAGTAAAAAATAGAGGTAAGAAAAAAATAAACCTGAAGGAATTCTGATTCGCGCCTGACCTGTGACCGCCGTGACGGTGGTTCGTCTCCACAGCCCGTCGCCATCAACTCCGACCGCCGTGGACGGTGGTCGTCTTCCCCGTACTTACGTCGTCGCAACCGTTCGCCACGGACACTGTCACCGTCCCCTTCGCCGTCGTAACCAGTACCGTCAAACACGAACCAAGCGTTCGATCCCCCACTTTGGCGCCGTAACAGTAACGTGAACCGCCCAGAAACAAAAAAAAAACATCAGAAATAAGAAAGAAAGAGTAGGAGAGAAGAGAAAAACGAAAATAAAAACACAATAAAAAAGAGAGGGGGCAGAAGCAAACCTCCGACCACCGTGTACGGTGGTTGGTTCCCAAGACCACCGTTAGGGCCTTCTCCCCATTTACGACATCACCAGCCTTCCATCGCTCCATCGCAGGCTCCTCCTCTCCGGCGATCTCACCGCCGTTTTTCCCCATCTCTCTCTCGCTTCGAACTCACCTCTCTCGCCCTCTGAACTCCCATTCTTCAAAATCTCTCCCCCACGATGTATGTATGATGCTGGACAGAAAGGAAGAAGGTTAGACGGCGAAGAAAAGGGAGGAGCCGCAGCTTCCATGAAATGAGGCGGAGAAGGAGGAAGGATTAAAGAAATTAGGGTTGAGAGATTTGGGGAGTGGGACGGCGCCGCAAGAGAGAATGTGAGGATTAGGTTTAGGTTTTTTTTAAAAAATCCTTATATAGTAGAGACCTAGGGTTATTTTCTTAAAGCAGTACAAATACAACATCGATATGGCTCCTGATAGAGCACAGTTGCAGAATATGGTGAAAAGAAACAAAGAATCATTCAAGGAGTATGCCCAGCGTTGGAGAGGGTCAGCAGCGCAGGTAGTTCCGCCTCTACTAGAGAAAGAAATGGTATCCATGTTCATAGATACGTTGCAATCACCCTTCTATGACAGATTAATTGGGAGCGTATCCTCTAACTTCTCAGACATGATCACCATAGGAGAAAGGTTGGAGAAGGGAATGAGAAACGGGAAAATCTCTCACGGTTCGGCCGAAACCAATAACCCAAGGAAGCCCTTCGCAGGATTAGTTAGAGGTAATGAAGGGGAGACCAACTCCATAACAAGATCAGTGAAAGCCTCTTACACTTCCAAAATCCATCCTCGAGCCCTGCACCTCTCTACCCAAACCACTAAAAGCCATAAACCACCAAACTACCCAGAAAGGAGACATGTACAGTTTGATCCAATTCCCGCATCCTACTCAGATCTGTTCGACCACCTCACTAGTCACAACTTAATCTCCCCCCGCCCGATGAGGCCCATTGAACCTCCTTTCCCGAGAGGTTATGACCCGAATGCCACATGCGAATTTCACGCAGGCGCAATTGGGCATTCAGTAGAAAACTGCAAGGCACTGAAACATGTGGTTCAGGATCTGATCGAATCCAAATGGTTGAGCTTCAATGAGGATGCTCCGAACGGAGGCGCTAACTCTTTTCCAGGGGCATGAGAAGTCATCCGTCAGTGCTTTTAAAGGCGATCAACGGTTAAAAACGGCATCATCAACCTTGTGCGCCTTTGTCCTGCAACTAAAGCACTTATGAAGTGGGAGATTGTTGATTTTCTTGTGATTTTCAGTTCAAAGTAATGTTATGTAATGCAAATCCTATGGCTCCGCCCAAAGCCTTAGGACATTTCAATAAGGGCACGCATGTTTCTTTTCAGTATCAATATTAATAAAACAGCATTTTGAATTCTCCAACAAATTCCTTCTTTACTCATCTGCTCGCTTTACTTTTTCTTTTTATCCTTCTTCAATTGCTACTAACGCAGACCTAAATAACTTGTCCTTGAAAATAACAACGTCGGTAACTCATGTCATAACGTTGATCCCCCCATTAATCAAACCAAGGAAGATGTTGAAGATAACTGGGAAACTCTTTCAGAGGTGATGAGAATAATGGAACAAAAGGATAAAGTGACCCTGCCTCGCGTGGAATCAAACGGAATGATTAACTTGGGCACAAAAGAAGATAAAAAGGTGTTTAAAATTAACATCACACCAAAAGGACAGCAAATCAAGAAAGTTCGACGCCCACTGACTTGACAAATCCGTGATTGTCAAGAAACATGGTCTGCCGTTACGGCTTTCCTAAAAATATCGTCACGGACAGGGGTGAAAGGACTACGCAAGGACTCCAAGTCGAACATCATGATCCCTCCCCATACCGCCCAAAAAACAAATGGGGCAGTTGCGACAACAAACAAAGAATATCAGGGATGATGGTGACATTTCACCTTTACATGGAGATCAGACCTCGCTCATACTTCAATAGGGGCACCCCCGTACGATGGGAGTAGTACTTCCATTAAACCTCACCAAACAAAAGAACGGTTGTTTTATGTCATATCGAAAAAATAAAGAAAACTTAACAAAAGCAGATCCGTCCTCAACAATTTTAAGGAGACTGGGTGCCCAAGAAAGCCATACCCAAAAGGATCCCCACAGGAGATGGACCTCGAACTATAAAGGACCTAATCATTCTCTGGAAGAACCTAAATTCTCACAAAAATGGACGGGGAAGACTTCCCACTCCCGGTGAACGCTGCCTAAAAAATGGAGTATAGAAAAATGAGAAAGATGAGCCAAGCAAAAATAAGCTCGCTAGGTTGAAAACCCAAAAGGGCGGCCTAGGCAAAAATTAGGGCGACCCGATGGATTGAAAACTCTAAAGGGCGATCCAGGCAAAAATTAGGGTCAGGAAGTTGGACTAAACAAACATTGAGGCAGTCAACACTTCCAAAAGTGAGATGATGAGTGATCAAGGTCGTGAACATGGGTGGCCGGCACCGTTACTTCAAAGACACTAACTACCGAAAAGTCTGCTTAGTATTTCAGCTTTCCTATTCTTTCAATAAAATTCCTGACGTAATCTTAAGTCGGTGTGCCTTCTGCACATTTGGCCTCCATTGTTAATATCAAACACTTTCCTTTCTTTTTACTTCCGTCTATCTTTGAAATGATGTTTTGTGATAATTGATACTGGATTGTGAAACATGTGGCATAATCAAAAGCATTACAATCATTACGAAATTTCCAAGAATCACAGAAGAGATATAGTCTTTCATTAAAATACCGATAAGGAAGAAAGGAACCGCAGGAATAGAGCAATAAATGCGTGATCATCTCAAATGATAAGTCTCAGTCATGCGCAATTGACCTAGCAGTACGAATGCACCTGATAGCCTCGTAATCCCACACCGGAAGTCCCGCGAGTTGATGAGACCAGCAAAAAGAAAGCCAAAAAGAAAAGCAAAAAAGACCAAAAAAAAAAGGGAAGAAAAGCCAAAAGAAGAATCATCCACATAGCATAAATCATCCCATCATGCATTCACATACGTTTCATTCATCCCATCGGACACCTACCATTTCACACACCTATATTGCACGCATGCATCATTCATCGCATTTTTAGACATGCCAAATATAGATAGCTCTTCCCTTCTCGGGTAAATGCATTCATTAGTAAGCTTCTCGGACCCCCAGCAGTCCCTCGTAGCCCCAGCGCTGTCTTAACTTAGACCTCCAATGGTCATTCATTCTAGATCGCACGTCGCGTTATCGAGCAACCGACGGATCATCCGACCCCAGGTCCATCAGTTCAGTTCGACCCAGTATGTCAAAGCAACGACTTCGAACTCTACCGTCAAGATCACTATGTCGCCACTGAGCGCGACGGATCATCCGACCCCAGGTCCTTCAGACTAGCTGTGTCAGCCTAAGACATGGTGGACGTCCTTGGAGGTGAGCAAATTAGGTCAACGACCTGATCTTGCCCCTCCGGCCGCTCGAAAAAGGCCACCCCCGAGCATACCATTTTACTTGTACCATTGCTAGTTTGTGCTCTTTTGGACCCCCAGTGGTCCTTCAAAGCCCCAGTGCACCTTCGGACTCCAATTGGTCCTTTAGGGTTTAGGCAACCCCTTGGAGCCTCAGTGCTCCCTTAGAGCCCAAATGCTCCTCCAGAGCCCCAAGGCTCCAGATCCCCAGCGATCATTTCTTTATTGTTCTCGGTTAACACGCCAAGTGTTAATCGTCCCTCTTTTCCCTAACTCATCTTCCCCCTAACGGACAAAATTAGAGTCTATTATATCTTTATTTTTATTTCTACTACGAAAATCTGAAAACCATTCACTTTTTCTAGTAAAACATAAATAAAGAGGGGCAGCTGTTATACCCCAATTTTATCCGCTCTCTTTCTTATTACGGTCCTTTTTATTTAATTCACGTGTCATAAGTCCCAAGTATCATTACTACGAGAAAAAGCGAGTCATTCATTTCGTTTGATTGGATTGAGATACATTTTCAACTAATTGGGCACGTGCTTTCGTAATTGGGCTTATCGACGTTTTTTATTTTAATTGGGCCGAATTTTAGCCACTTATTCCAGTTGGGCCTATCTTTAATCCTGTGAGGTAAAAGGCCTGTTTCTTCTAATTGAGCCTCATTTTAACGCATTGTTTGATTGGGCCCGATTTTCGTGCTTGGTTCTGGCCCAACTTCACTTTGTGTCTAATCACTAAACTTTTAATAATAAAAATATAAATCAAAAATCACCAAAAATATTAAATAAAATCAGAATTACAAAAAATAATATTACAATTGTCCAAAAGTCCTAAAATGCAAAAAATACAAAAAATAGGGAAAAACGAAATTACAAAATTACAAAAAAAAAAAAGAAAAGGAAAACAGCAGCTGAAACCCTAGCTCCTTTTCTTGCTCACCAAGTTCCCACCTTCTCGTCAGTCCAAAGCAAAGTAGCTGATCCATGGGCTTATGCTTGATGCCCAAGAATCCCTAACAGGTCCAATAAGCTGAAATAGGAAATAAAATTAGGTTAGAGCCTTTTTTTTACCTATAAAAAAGAGAGCTAGAACACACAGAAGGGACACCCAAAAGATCAGACAGAAATACCCAAAAAATTCGCACGAAAAAATATAGAGAAATTCAGAACTAAACATTAGGGTTCTATGTTGAAACCCTAATAGCAAAGCATCAAATATTTCGAAGCAAAAGAGGCATAACAGAAGCAGCCGAAATAGAGGAGCAGCAGTAGCAATAGGCAACATTCAGCAACAATTAGAAATCAGTTTTCATCCAGGAGACCAGGTTGGATTGATTTTTACTCTTATACGCTTTTTTTTTACTTACTGGAATGGTTTAGAAATCTGAAATGTAATATTAGTTGATCACAAGCAGATTAGTGTAAATAGACTTAGTGTTTAAATTGGAACTGTAAATAGTTTAGATTTTTTTAAGAAAATCCTTGGACTTGTAAATAAAAACTAAAACAGAATCAGATTAATAACAGATTGCAAATATAAAAATTAGGTTTTGTAGAAACCTCGAACATAAATTAGGTTTTCAGTGTTAGGAACAAATTAATTTTTTTTAAACTCAGGATTAGGAGTAAACTAGGGTTTCGGTTCTGTTTTTTTACAAAAAAACGAAATTAGCAATTAGTCTGAAATAGGTTCAGTTAGAAATTAGGGTTTAGTTAGGAACCGGTTGGGTAATCAGAAATTAGAAAAATAACGGATAAAAAAAAATTAAAATCAGAAACTTACCTACGACCACCGTAGACGGTGGTGGTCTGCCCAAACTCGCCGTCGCTAGTCGGCGTTCCTTCATCCCCCCCAAGCAACACGCCCTCCATCATCACAGTCACACCACCGCAGCAGCTCCGACGTAACCCCTGCTCTGTCGCCGTCGTGGCGGCGTTCTCTCGCAGCACCGCGAGCTGCTCCCGTTCGCACGGTCGTCTTCGTTCCCCCTTTACTGTCGCCTGGCCGTCGAAAACGGAAGGACAGCCGCGAACCACCCTGTGTCGCAGTCAGCGCCTCTGTGGCTCTCTCCTCTCTCCCCCTCTCTTCGCGCGTCGCTCTCTCTGTCCCCACCGCCTCTCTCCATCTCACTCACGAAAGTCACACGCATCTCCACTTTGTTTCTCTCACAGCGAACTCTCTCCGCAAATCCCTCACCGGAAACTCCGCACTCTCTCTCTCTCCATTTCGTGAAACGGCGCTGAAGAGCCAACAGAGAAGATTAAGGTTTGCTGAAACCTTTAATTTCCATTTATATACTATCCCTATTTTCTATTTTATTTTAAATTAAAAAACTCAATAATCAGGTTTATTTGCGTACCCCCTTTTTTAACAATACAGCTCCTTTCCGCCCAAAGCCCAGGAACCAAAACGTGGGCTACTGGTAGTCACACCCCCCTGTTTAATGATACAACACCCCTGCTACTTTTCACACCCAGTTTTAATAATACAACTCCCTTTTTGCAAACTGCACCCCATTTTACTATTGCACCCTCCTTTTTCGTTTTTATTAATTCCGTTTACAAAAAACTATAAAAATAAATAGATAAATATTTCATTGTCAAAAAATATAAATAGGGGACTAAGTCGACTGTACAGTCGGGTTAGTCTGCTTTTATAGGGTCACTAATGAACCGTTACGGATCATACCCTAAAATCCCTATTTAAAATAAACATTTTTTTTAAAATTAAAATTAACACCAACACATTTCTTCCCACAAATCAAATCCTCAAAATAGGGGACTAAGCCGACTGTACAGACGGGTTAGTCAGCGTTCTAAGATAAATGAGCCGTACGGCTCAAGAATCCTAAAACCCCTATTCCAATAAAATCAAACAAACACACTTCAAACCATTTTCCAAACTCCAAAAACTCTATTTTCACAAAGTAGGGGACTAAGTCGACTGTACAGTCGGGTTAGTCGTCGTTTTAGGACAAATGAACTGATCACTCAGGCGTCCTAAGACCCCTATATTAAAAAATACCAACCAACAAACATCTTTCTACCAAGAACTACGTGTGATTTGATTCTCTACCAAGAGATACGTAGGAGCAGATGGGGGCCCACATCTGTCAATTGCACTAATAAAAAAACCTTTTTAGTCTTTTCCTAAAATAACCCCTTTTCTTAAATTCAAATAAAATATCAAGTTTCTTCTTTCTTCTAATCTCTTTCAAATCCAAAATAAAAGGGTAAATTAAATGTTTTCAAATTAACTATCACTTCTACAACTAATTAGCAGGTAACCTTCCTTAGGAAGGATGTCGTGGGGTGCTAATACCTTCCCCACGCATAACCGACTCCCGAACCCAAATCTGGTCTCAAAGACCCTTATCCAATCCAAAAGGGATTTTCCAATGTTTGCCCTTAAACTAAACCTTGGTGGCGGCTTCATTTATGAACCTTCGAGGAATCCTCTCCCGGATTTTTCGGTCGCTACACCCTTAATCTCTTCTTTCTTCCCCAAATCACCCTTATTCCGTTTTATCAGTTTATCGTTCCTGAGACATCCAATTAATTAACTTTACCACTCGACAACTACACCAATCAAGTACTAAAAATAATTAATTTGGGTCAACATCCAGATAATTCGATTAATTATTTTTGAGGATGTTACATTCTCTCCAACTTGAAAGAATTTTGTCCTCAAAATTTAACATAACGTACCTCATGAAAACAAATACGGATAGCGAGTCCGCATATCCTCCTCCAACTCCCACGTAGCTTCCTCAGCGGAAAAACCATCCCAAACCACCTTGACTATGGGAATTGACTTCGTCCGCAGTGTCCTCTCGCCACGTTCCATGATGTAATTTGGATGAGGTTGGAAAGACAAGTCCGGTCGAAGGTCAATCGTCTCAAAGTCTAACGGTTGACTTGGATCGGGAATGTACTTTCGTAACTGAGACACATAGAATACATCATGTAGATTTGACAATGGTGGAGGCAAAGCAATACGATATGCCAGTGGCCCAACCCGCTCGATAATTTGGAAAGGTCCAATATACCGAGGACTGAGTTTCTTCTCCCGTAATGCCCTACCCGTACCAATTGTCGGGGATAACCTCAAAAACACATGATCGTGCGACTCAAATTCCAACGGCCTTCTTCTTTTGTCGGCATAACTCTTTTGCCTACTTTGAGCAGCTTTCATTCTTTCCCTGATCTGGCGGATCTTCTCAGTAGTTTCATGAATCATCTCTGGTCCTAACAGTCGGTTCTCGCCGACTTCCAACCAACACAATGGAGTTCTACATTTCCTCCCATACAACGCTTCAAATGGTGCCATTCCTATGTTGGAATGATAGATGTTGTTTTAAGTGAATTCCACCAATGGAAGATGATCCTCCCATTTCTTTCCGTTATCAAGTACTAAAGCCCTAAGCATATCCTCCAATGTCTGGATAGTCCTCTCTGTCTGGCCATCTGTCTGCGGATGATAAGCGGTACTAAGGAGTACTTTAGTCCCCAATGCTTCATTCAAAGCCTTCCAAAAGCTAGAAGTCAACTTCGAATCTCGATCCGACACAATACTGGTAGGAACCCCATGTAACCTCACTATGTTCTTCAGATACACCTCAGCTAACTTGGATACTTTACTGCTCGAACGAACTGGAATAAAATGAGCTGATTTGGTTAACCGATCCACGACTACCCAAATGGAGTCAATACCGGCTTGAGACCTTGGCAACGCCATTACAAAATCCATAGAAATGTCCTCCCATTTCCATACGGGTACTTCGAGCGGCCGTAACAGGCCGGCAGGCTTCTGATGTTCTATCTTAACCTTTTGACAAGTTAAGCACTGTGACACAAATTCAGCAATCTCTAACTTCATTCCGTGCCACCAGTACATCTGCTTTAAATCTTTATATATCTTGGTGGACCCAGGATGTACAGAATACAAACTTCGGTGTGCTTCCTCTAACACTTGCCTTTTAATGTCTTCATCATCGGGCACACAGATCCTACCGTTGAAACATATAACTCCATCACTATCTTTGGTAAAATCTGGCAACATTTTTTGTGATTGTAGCTTCAAATCAACTTCCTGTGCTACGCGAATAGAGTCTCTTAAGGAACTAGAGATCCTCATATGGCTCAACACTAACCAGTTCCTCCTTGGCTTTGTATTCAGATTTAAGTCTCCAAAAGACACAAACAATATCATTCCATGTATCATTAACCCTGCTATGTGAATGGATTTCCTACTTAGTGCATCGGCTACAACATTAGGCTTTCCCGGATGATACTTCAATTCGAAGTCATAATCCTTCAGATATTCCACCCATCTTCTCTGCCTGTTATTCAACTCCTTCTGATCAAACAGATATTTCAAACTTTTATGATCACTAAAGACTTCGAAACGAGACCCAAACAGGTAATGTCTCCAAATCTTCAGTGCATAAACAATAGCTGCCAACTCCAAATCATGAGTTGGATAATTCTCCTCATGAATCTTTAATTGCCTGGACGCATAAGCTACCACTTGTTGGTTCTGCATGAGAACACATCCCAAACCCTTCCCTGAAGCATCGCTGTATATTTGGAATTCCAAAGATGGATCTGGAAGAATTAGGATTGGAGCAGAAGTCAACCTAACCTTCATTTCTTGAATACATTCCTCACAATCGGTATCCCATGTAAACGGTTGGGCCTTACGAGTCAATCGAGTAAGTGGAAGAACCAATTGTGAAAATCCTTGAATAAACCTCCTGTAGTAACCAGCTAGACCCAAGAAACTTCTTATTTCAGCGACAGATGTTGGTCGTTCCCAGTTCAATATAGCTTCCACCTTACTGGGATCAACCGCAACTCCCGATTGGGAAATCACGTGACCCAAAAACCTCACTTCAGGCATCCAGAAGTCACACTTCGACGGCTTTGCATACAATTACTTTTCTCTGAGTACATTCAGAACAATGCGGATATGTTGAACATGCTCCTCAATGGTCTTAGAGTACACTAAGATATCATCAATGAAAACTACAACAAACTGATCTAGGTACGTGTGGAAAACTCAGTTCATGTAATCCATGAATACCGCCGGAGCATTAGTCAAACCAAAGGGCATCACTACAAACTCGTAATGTCCATACCTCGTACGGAAAGCAGTCTTCGGAATATCTAAGGCTTTGACTTTGATTTGATGATAGCCCGACCTTAGATCAATTTTTGAAAATACCACGGCACCTCGAAGTTGGTCAAGCAAATCGTCTATCCTTGGCAAGGGATATTTATTCTTGATCGTCACTTTGTTGAGTTGCCGATAATCAATGCACAATCTCATGCTACCATCTTTCTTCTTGACTAGTAACACCGGAGCACCCCATGGAGAAGCGCTCGGTCGAATGAACCTCTTTGAGATCAACTCTTCAAGTTGAGACTTCAATTCCTTCAATTCTAAAGGAGACATTCTATAAGGAGCAATAGATATTGATCCTGTGCCCGTAACCAACTCTATAGAAAACTCTACCTCTCGGTCAGGAGGTACAGAAGAGACTTCATCCGAAAAAACATCCAGAAATTCATTCACCACTTGTACAGATGACAAATCTAAACCTGTTTCAGTGGATGCAGACAACATAATAATATAAGCTTCCACACCTTGAAATAGTGATTGGCTTGCTGAGGTGAAAAAGATAACTGCTTCGGAATTTGCCTGTGTCAATCCCACAGATTCGGAGGCGAAGCTGATGGTTCGATCGGCACAGTTTATTGTTACATGATTTGCAGCCATCCAATCCATACCCAGAACGATGTCCATGCTTCTCATAGGCAAGCATATAAATTTTACTACAAAATTCCTGTCTCCTATGACAAGCAGACAATTTTCACACAATGATTGGGTCTGGACCCGACCCTTGGCAGCAGTTAAAATGGTTATCGGCTCGGATAGTTCAGACAATGCTAATCCCAATCGATCTACACACGCTTGTGCTATAAAACAATGGGTTGCACCGGAATCATATAATATATTGACTGAATTATTAAAAAGAGATCTCGTTCCCCTCAGTAAGTTGTTGATTGTACCTGATCAATACGATGGGTTGTTGGTGATGACGTTGATCGGTCGCTGTGATGAGGGACCGAGTTGTAAGCCGCACGCGGGTGGTACCTGCAAAGGCACTCCAACGCTCAAGTCAGAGGTGCTTCAACGGGCAGGGTCACAAGGTGAGTAAAACATACCTGAAGCCACATGCTGGTGTGGTATATATAACACTGGCGTGCTAGCCGTTGCGGATTTTACGGGACCGGCCGCATCTTGCGGAGCAAGGTAGACGATGGGCCGCATTGGGCCGGCCTTGGTCGAATGGGCCGCTGGCCCATGTTGCACCTGGTTGCTGCGCGCAGCACCCCCCCTTGCTGCAGGTTGCGCTGGACTGTCTCGTTGGGCCTATTGGGCCACTCCAGAACAGTTGCCCCCCAAGCCTAGGTCGCTTAAGGGCGGGCTGAGGCTTGAATCGTTGCCCCCCTGCATTCGAGTTGTGGAAGGGGACTGACGGTCGATCGCTGATAATTTGATTGTGTGGTCGCTGCCACGCGGCCTGGCCACACGGGGCCAGGTGCCGTCTCGGGGGTGATGCCTGACAATAAATCGTCATGAGTGCTGAGGCGACAACTGCTTTAATTGGGTGACGTTTGGAGACTCGAGGAGTTTAAGCAATAATGGTACATGAAGAGTCGCGCCTCTTCACTTTCGGCCCATGGTGATGGTTGGCCCATTATATATAGGGCTCATAGGGCACATCATTTACACGTTTCTCCGAATTCTCCGCTGCTCTCGCTGATCGCTCGCATCAAGCTCGCTTGCTTCTGCCAACGCTCGCACGCTACCGTCGAAGCTCGCTCGTAATCCTCTTGCTCTAATTCCAGGTAACTGCGACCGCTCTTACTTTGTTTGAGTTTATTTGTTCCACCTGATGGAGGGGGTGTCAGGTCTGGGGACGACCACGTCGCCCCTTCCCACGCGCGAGTAAGACCCTGACTGTTATTCCCCTCCACAGGTTCATTCTGGCGCGGACTAAACAAACTCGCCGTATATTGGGAGTCCCGGCCGTTTCCCTTGCGCAAAATATGACACGACCGGTGGAACAGAGTCCTGCCCCTGCCCGGTCGTCTTCTTCTAGTGACGAATCTTCTTCCTCTGGGCCTTCGACCCAGAACTCGACTTCATCCAGCAGATCCGGGACGCGGCCGGACAGAAGTGGGGTCCCGTACCCCGAGGTTCTGGTTGCTGATATTGCAGAGAGCAACGCACGGGTTGCCTGTGAGGAAGGTGCTGACCATGCTGCGACCGACGTAACCGAGACGGCCGACAGAGATCAGCAGGGCAATCATGGAGAAGATCCTGAGGTTGCTGCTACACAGATGTCTTGGGTTTCTATCAACCTGAGGGGTCAGCGCAGCAAGATTCAACGGGGAAGCCAAGACCTGGAGTTTCTTGCGACCGAGCTGAATGAAGGTTGGAGGGTAGATGGTATGGCCAAAGGGGAAGATATTGCGGCCTGGACTGATATGTTAAAATTCACAATGTACCGCATCGTTTTCGAACGCATGGGTATAATTCCACCATTCACCAGGTTCCAACGCCAGGTTCTACGGTATCTTCAGGTCGCCCCTTCTCAGCTGAATCCGAACGCTTGGGCGTTCCTGCAGGCGTATGAAGATGTTCTTGCGGTTCTGAAACGACCGGTCTCCATACGACTGTTCTTCCATTTGTTTGAGATGAGCTATATTTTTGAAAAAGGCTCCAAGGGCGCCCGCAAGGAAGCGGTCTCATTCAAAAACCGGTCAACGTATAACTTCTTCAAGCCATATCTAGAATCGTTGACGACCGGGTGGAAAAAGGAATTCTTTTGGGTCGTTCCTGAGTCGGCCGAGGCCCAAAATGTGATCGCCCAAATGACCAGCGATCAAGAAGGAACCCCTCTGTTTCCTACGGTGTGGAGTTTTAACCACTTCTCCAAAAAGCCGGGCCAGTACGTTTTCAAGGACGCTGATCTTGACGACCTGGACAGGGGGACGATCCATAGATTGAGAAGGATTGCGTCCCTAGTCCCTGAGGGTCGCATCAAAGTTAAAAACGTTGTGGATGCTCGTACCAAGAAGAGTGTCAAGGCCGCTCTTGGTCGGTGGTCGCTCACACCTTTATTTTCTGTCACTTTGTTTTGTTAAATGTTTCTAACCATCTGCTTTTGCCTTTGCAGTTAAAATGACCAACATGAATGACTTCGACCTGTTGGAGCAATGGGCGGCCGAGGACGGCGATACTTCGCCCGTCCGCGACATACCTGCGGCTCAATCTGGAGGTACGCCTCCAACTGCTGTCACCGGATCTCAGCCTGATCGTCAAGCTCCTCGGGCGGGCACACCAGCACAAGCCATCGACCTGAGCAGCCCACCCAAAAATCAAGGAAAATCAAAAAGGAACAGGTCGGTCGACGATGGGGGCGAGAAGAAAAAGCATAAGAGTGGAAAAAGCCACGGGCCCAGCATCGACCTGCTTGGGTTGGGTGATGAAGACTGTGCCCGCTTCAAGGAGGAACCTTTCGAGGTGATGGCCGAGGCAATGAAGGCCGCTGGTGTTCTGTTCAAGAAGTACCGAGATGAAGAATCAGATCGCTTGGAAGGTAGGCGCCTCGCCCATAGATATTCGTTGCTTGAAGACGACCTAGTAGATAAAAATTTTAAATTGAATTCTGCCTTGTCATTGCTCGCAGAAATGAGGGGTGAGCGAGACGGCCTGCTCAAGAAAATGAAGGAGCTCGAACCGACAATCGAAGCGGCCGCTGACAATGAGAGGAAGCTTGTCGAAGCAGAACGCCAGCTTGTGGTTGCTGTTTCTGCTCAAACACTGGCCGAGTCCTCTTTGGACAAGGCGGTCGCTGACAAGGAAGTAGCTGAGAAAGAGGTCGAACGCCTCTCTTCCAAGAATAAAGAGCTGTCGAGCCAGGTCGCTGGGCTGAAAACTGAGCTGGAGGCAGTGGAGGCGGAAAGGAACAATTTAAGAGGTCGCTGCAAGGACGTTCTTGAGAAGGCGAAGGGAGCTGCGGAGGGTCAGTTCGAAAATGCGGTCGGTCAGATCAAGATCCTCTACCCTGATCTGTATGTCGATCGTGAGATTGTGCAAAGCAGCCATCGCGCGATCGATCAGCAGATCATCCGCCCCAAGAAGATGTCGAAAGGGAAGGTCCTTCAAGAAGAGGCAGTTATCTACCAAGCCCCCGGCGACTCTTAACTTGTAATTTCTTTTTTGAATTGTAGTCTTGGACCGCCTGCGAGCGGTGTTTGAATGGGGCCCCCTGGTTTCGACCAAGGCGTCTTTATTTGTAATCAATGACAATTTCTCTATGAATTCCAGCCCGTTTAATTGCTCTATAATTGATTTTCATTCATTTTTGCTCTTAATTTATTTTTGCAATTCGGCTCGGCCAATCGATGGTCTGAGCAGGTCGCTCGTGTGGGCCGTTCGAGGGTACTTTTTTAGGCCGCTCGGCGGCTCTCGTTTGGGCCAATCGATGGCACTCCCTTTAGGCCGCTCGGCGGCTCTCGTTTGGGCCATTCGATGGCACTCTTTTTAGGCCGCTCGGCGGCTCTCGTTTGGGCCATTCGATGGCACTCTTTTTAGGCCGCTCGGCGGCTCTCGCTTGGGCCATTCGATGGCACTCTACCGGTCGCTCGACTGCTACTCGCATGGTGAGCGACCGTGCATACAATTTGCATGAAAATAAATACACAAGTCGAATTTTAAGGTCGGTCCTCAGTAAAAAAACCCTGTGGGGAAAAAGAGGGACCGCCTGTTCTTTATTGATGAATTGATGTTTACAACTTAGACATAATATTTTCTCAATTTGTCAGCGTTCCATGTTCTGGGGATGGTCGCCCCTTCCATGGTTTCCAGCTCGTACGCTCCCTTTCCGGTCTTGCTGATGACACGGTATGGTCCTTCCCAATTGGGGGCTAGCTTTCCCTGGCGAGCGTTCTTATTTCCTACGTCGGCCCTTCTGAGGACTAGCTGCCCAACGAAGAATTCCCTCTTCTGGACGCGGGCGTTGTATCTTGCAGCGACCTTCTGTTTGATGAGTTGCTCCCTAAGTGACGCCTTGGTTCGCAGCTCATCAACCAGGTCGAGTTCTTCTCTTGTTGCTTGCTCATTTGCGGCCGGGGTTGGTGGGTTGGTCGTCCTCCAACTCAGCTCTCCCATCTCAATTGGGATGACAGCGTCAGTACCATAGACCAGTCTAAATGGTGACTCCCCGGTCGATGAGTGGGGGGTCGTTCTGTAGGCCCAAAGGACCGACTGTAGCTCTTCTGCCCAATTGCCTTTGGCTTCATCTAACCTCCTTTTCAGCCCGCGTAGTACTACCCTGTTGGCCGCTTCTGCCTGGCCATTGGTTTGTGGGTGCTCGACCGAGGTGAAACGCTGTTTCACGCCAAGGCCGGCCAGCATTTCTATGAATTTTCTGTCAGCGAACTGAGTTCCATTGTCGGTCACCAGTTGTTGGGGCACTCCAAAGCGGGCGAGCACATTTCGACCCAAAAACTTGGATACCTTCGCTGAGGTAATGGTGGCGAGTGGTTCTGCTTCTATCCACTTGGTGAAGTAGTCGATCGCGACGATGAGGAATTTCAGCTGACCTGGTGCAGGTGGAAAAGGGCCGAGCAGGTCCATGCCCCACCAAGCAAACGGCCAGGGTGGGGTCAAGCTGTGTAGTTCTGATGAGGGCGCTATGTGCACGTCGGCATGGATTTGGCATTTCTTGCACTTCTGAACCAGTAACTTAGCGTCTTCATCCATGGTCGGCCAATAATATCCGGCCCTGAGTGCCTTCTTAGCAATCGACCGACCACCTTGGTGGCTACCACAATCTCCCTCATGTATGTCTCTTAGTACATGGTCGGCCTCGACCGACGTGAGGCACCTCAGCAATGGGGATGAAAAACCCCTTCTATACAGTCTTCCTTCGATCACCGAGTACTTGGTCGCTCGTAACCTCAGGAGTTTTGCTGCCTTCTGGTCGCAAGGTTCTACCCCATCAAGAATATATTGTAGGATCGGAGTGATCCAGTCTTTATCTGAGTCGACCGCTAGGATGGCTAATGGTTGAGCGGGCTTAGTAGACACGCTCGGCCGCGTTAATGTTTCCTGAATTAGACTTCTGTGATTCCCAGGAGCCTTTGTACTGGCTAACTTTGATAGGATGTCAGCCCTCACGTTCTCTGTCCTGGGGACGTGCTTAACTTCTGCTCGGTCGAATTGCCTGAGCAGCTCCCTTACCTTGGCCAAATAATTCTTCAGGACGTCGTCCTTTGCGTCGTATAGATCCTGAATTTGGGATACTACCAGTAGAGAGTCGGAGTGAAGTTCGACACGGTCGACATTGAACTCTTTGGCTAGCTGCAGCCCGGCAATGCACGCTTCATACTCGGCCTGATTGTTTGAAGTGTGAAATGCAAAAGTTAATGACACTTCAACAGTAAGTCCTTCTGTGTTCTCAAGTATCAAACCGGCCCCACTTCCTTTGCTGTTGGAGGACCCGTCTACGTGCAAAGTCCAGGTAGTGACGGCCTGATCATCTGGTATTGGAGTCATCTCAGCGATGAAGTCGGCCAACACTTGTGCCTTAGCGGCCGATCTGGCCTCAAACTTGATTCCAAACTCACTGAGTTCCACAGCCCACTTGATCATACGCCCTGCAAGGTCAGGTCGGTGAAGGATTTGCCTAATAGGCTGGTCGGTCCTTACCACAACCTGATGGGCCACGAAATAAGGACGTAATCTGCGAGCGGCCACAAGTAACGCCAAGGCTAGTTTCTCGATCTTCTGGTACCTGATTTCTGGGCCTTGAAACACCTTGCTGATGAAATAGACCGGGTTTTGCTTTAGGTCGCATTCCCTGACCAGAACGGCGCTCATGGCTTCGTCCGTTATGGCCAAGTACAAGTAAAGTGTCTCCCCCGGTTGCGGCTTGGTCATGATGGGCGGGTTGGTTAGTGCCGCCTTTAGCTCGTCCACTGCTCGCTGACATTGATCGGTCCATTGAAATTCGACCTCTTTCTTCAAAAGCTTGAACAGTGGAAGAGATTTGCACGCTGATTTAGGTATAAATCGTGACAGGGCAGCGACCATGCCATTCAATTGCTGGATCTCTTTTTTAGTAGTGGGCGGCCTCATGTCGGCGACCGCCCTACACTTATCAGGGTTCGCTTCAATCCCTCGCTCTGTTAAGTGGAAGCCCAGGAACTTGCCCGCCCTTACTCCGAAGGTGCACTTCTCTGGATTCAATCTTAAAGAATTCTTCCTTGCTTCCTCAAAGATTTCCCTTAGGTCGTTACTGTGGTCTTGGTCGGTTTTGCTCTTGATGATCATATCATCCAAGTAGACCTCTGATATTCGACCGATCTGCCGCCTGAAAACTTTGTTCATCATCCTCTGGTAGGTCGCTCCGGCGTTCTTCAGACCAAAGGGCATTACCTTATACTGGAAATTTCCCCGATCGGTCATGAACGCGGTCTTATGCCGATCGGGCGGGTACATGGTGATCTGATTGTATCCTGAGTAGGCGTCTAGAAAAGACAGAAGTTTATAGCCCGCAGCCCCGTCGACCAGTTTGTCAATGCTTGGCAGTGGAAAGGCGTCCTTCGGGCATGCCTTATTCAGGTCGGTATAATCGACGCACATGCGCCACTTACCATTTTTCTTCTTTACCAAAACGACGTTGGAAAGCCATGTTGTATACTTAATTTCCTCAATGAAATTGGCCTTGATGAGGTCGTCAACTGCCTGGGCGGCCGCCATTGCTTTCTCTTCGCTCTGAGTTCGCCTCTTTTTGTGCGACCGGCCTTGCTGTCTCATCAACGGACAGTTGGTGGCAGGCAATTTCAATTGGGATCCCGGGCATATCTGATGCCTGCCATGCAAAAAGGTCTGCGTAATCCCTGAGGCAGGTGATGAGCTCTTGCTTGACTTCTTCAGGTAGGTCGCTCCCCAACTTAACTGTCTTAGTTGGGTCGTCCATTAACTGAACATCGATCAATTCCCCGTGGGGCTCAGGCCTCTTGAGTCTATTCTTTAGCTCGCGGGCTAAATCATCGTCGTCGTCCTCAGGGTCGCTATCAGGGTCGTATCGAGCATCCAGGTCGGCCACATTGACCTGATGCCCCTCTCCAAGATTCTGAGGTTTGGCATTCGTCACCTCCATGTCACAAATTTCTTGGTAGAGGAAATGGCTCCTCATGGCCGCCTCCATGTCGGCCATCACTGTCACAACTCGGTCGTTTTTACTGTAAAACTTCATCTTCAGATGTACAGTTGAGGCTACGGCCTCCAATTTTCCCAGAGTTGGGCGGCCGATGATACAGTGGTAACACGATTTGATTGGCAGAACTAAGAACGTCGTTCTGACCGTCCTGTACGACGTGCTGCCGCTCGTGTCATCTCCAAAGGTGACAAGTAATTCTATCGTCCCCAGCGGGTAGGTAGTAGCCCCATTGAACCCGGTCAATGGGGTTGGTACTGCTTGGGGAATAATCTCGCTCCTATCCACATTTAACTTGTCGATCAATTCTTCGAACATGATGTCGGCCGAGCTCCCTTGGTCGACCAGTATTCTTCTGACCTCGGTGTTGGCCATTACGGCCGATACTACCAAAGGGACATAATTATTAACCTTTCCATCAAGCAAGTCTTCGTCCCCAAAGGAAATGGGCGGCCTATTCGAGGCCGGCCGTGGGGTTGAAGTTGAACCGACCATCATGAGTTCGTTCCACTTCCTCTTCATCGCCTTGTTGGATTCTCTGATGTCCAACGGATTACCTCCATGGATGACCATGGCTACGTTGCGGCCCTTTGATTGTCTGGGGTCGCGTTCTTCCTCTGAACTGTTACGCGTCTGCTCGATCGTAGAGTTAACGATCGCCTTACCTTTGTCATTGGCGGGTTGGCCACCGGCTCTTTGATCAGGGCGATCGTTACCTTCATCTTTGACATATTGCCTCAACTTGCCCTTCTGTATGAGGTCTTCTATGTCATCTTTTAGGGCCATGCAGTCATTGGTGTCATGCCCCTTACTCTTGTGATATCTGCAGTATTTCTTGGTAGGCCGACCTCCTTTCTTCAGTACTAAAGGATCAGGTCGCCTCACACCAGTGAATTCATTGTTCTGGCACTCCGTGAAGATTTGTGCGATCGGAGTGTTCAATTTGGTACGCTGCTCGTACCTCTTGGGCCGGTACTCGGGCTTACTGCCACGGTCTTGCCCCTTGACCGACCTGCCAGTTTCTTCCTTGGGACGCGCGCGGGCGCCCTTGTCGGCCGCCAGTTGCTCCTCATAGCCCATATGGTCGTTGGCCCTTCTAAGGAACAGGCCGAGGTCGTAGTAGCGGTTCAAAGAAAACTCTTCTGCAAATCTGTGGTTCTTTCTTATACCACGCTTGAGGTACTTCAGTTTGTCCGTGTCTGATAGGTTGCGGACTGTGTCGGCCTCTGTCATGAACCGGTCGATAAACTCCCTCAATGGTTCATTTTCTCCTTGGACGACCGAATCCAAGTGTTCTTCGTAACGATATTGACAACGGTTGGCCGTGTAATTAGCCAAGAACATTGCCACAAGACCTTCCCAAGAAGAGACCGAGTTGGGACGCAGAGATTCCCACCATTCTAATGCCCGGCCTTCGAGCGACTGAGGGAAAAGTCTGCACTTCATCGTGCGTCCCAGCTCCCTGTAGCTACAGTAGTTATTGAAGTACATCAGTTGTTTATCTGGATCCCCGCGACCGTTAAACTTGTTCAGGTTTGGGGGCTTCCTCAGGTCCCTTGGGATGCGATAACGTCTGATTTCGCTGGTGAAGGGCCCCTGTCCGGTCGGTATGGGATTCTGCCCGTAAGGCTGCATGGCGGCATAAGCTTGGTCGACGGGCAAACCGTAAAGGCCGACCGGCTGACCAAGGAGTCTATCAGCAATTGGAGGACGTGCATGGTATTGTGGAGCATGTGGCGACGACCGTCTTCTAGGCCGCTCTGAATGGTTCCTTCTCGGTCGGCTGAAGGCATGGGAGACATCTCTAATCTCCCCGTTACTGTAGTCGTCAAACTCCTCATACGAGTCCCACGACCTGCTTCTTGATCGGCGGGATCCTGAGGACTCGTTGGACGAGTATCTTGTTGGCGACCCTTCTGACTCTGGTCGGTAGCTTGAGTCAGCGTAGTCGTAATCTTCTTCGGGAGAGCGACGGTGACGACTTCTTCGACGAGGAGGCGACCTGTGAACGATCGCCCTTCTTGGAAGATTGCGTCGGGATATGCCTCGACGAGGAGGAGCTTCTCTTCGTGGTGGTGAACGATGGGGCCGAGAAGGTTGGCCTCGGTGACCGCTGTCCGCACGCGGGCGGATTGAGATCGAACCTTTCTCATAGCGTTCGATCAGTTCGTCTCGATCAGCAATCACTTAATTCTTTTGCTCCAGAATTAGTATGAGCGCTTGGGTCACGTGCTCTGGCAACGCTTCTGGAATTCCCGCTTCGGCCAGCTCGGCCGGTAGCTGCGGGGCTGGTTGGGTTACTGGCCCTCGGCCGCCCTGTACTGAGGGTTCTTGGCGAGGCACGCACGGTCACAGGCACGCCCTCTGGGGTCCGTTGAGGTCGGTTCTGCCCAGAGGTGTTGAGCCTTGAAGAAGTACGTATCTGACGCGGCGGCATGATTTGATGTGGAATAGCGCTCGGGCCTCCCACTGTGGTCGCCAATTGAGCGTACCTGATCAATACGATGGGTTGTTGGTGATGACGTTGATCGGTCGCTGTGATGAGGGACCGAGTTGTAAGCCGCACGCGGGTGGTACCTGCAAAGGCACTCCAACGCTCAAGTCAGAGGTGCTTCAACGGGCAGGGTCACAAGGTGAGTAAAACATACCTGAAGCCACATGCTGGTGTGGTATATATAACACTGGCGTGCTAGCCGTTGCGGATTTTACGGGACCGGCCGCATCTTGCGGAGCAAGGTAGACGATGGGCCGCGTTGGGCCGGCCTTGGTCGAATGGGCCGCTGGCCCATGTTGCACCTGGTTACTGCGCGCAGCACCCCCCTTGCTGCAGGTTGCGCTGGACTGTCTCGTTGGGCCTATTGGGCCACTCCAGAACAGTTGTCATTAGGTGTGATGGTCCGAGCATCCAGAGTGTTGATTCGCCCTTGCCTAGGAGCATTTGGTGCTCCTTGAAAGCTCTTCTTTGCTGGGCATTGATTTGCATAGTGACCCTCTTCATTACAGACATAGCATCGATTGGATCTTTGCTAACAATCCCCAATGTGATACCTTCCACACTTTGTACAATTTCTGCTATTTGATGAATCGAACGATTGCACCTGCCTCCCTTTATAATTCCTTCCCTTGAATTGCCTGTTTGGAGTAGAAGGTTCACCCACCTTCTTCTTACCCTTCCAATAATCTTTCCTTTCAGCATACATTTTCCTCAGATCCTCCTCAGCAACATATGCTTGTTGCACTAAGGCAGGATAATTAACCAGAGTGTAAGAACTGAGGCCTTGGCTCACATCAGCTCGGAGACCTTCTTTGAACATTTGCATCTTCCACATATCATTTGGGGCATAGCTCCCCAACTCATAGAACTGAGACTATCTTTCAAATTTCGCAGCATATTCTCCAACTGACAAGTCACCTTGTTTGAGGTTCACAAACTCTGCCTGCTTACTTAGTTTCTTCACTGAAGGGAAATATTGTTTCAAGAATAATTCCTTGAAGTTGTACCAAGTGAGGGGAGTTCCTTGGAGTTCCATCATACGCCGTGCATTACTCCACCAAGTGTGGGCATCTTCATTGAGCACACTTCCCGCACATATTACCTTTTCTTCTTCCCCGCATTGCAAGGTTTGAAAAATTTTCTCCATTGCATCTATCCAATAATAAGCATTCATTGGGTCTGATCCACCCTTGAAAGCCGGGGGCTTCATCTTTTGAAATCGGAAATATGTCCTGTTAGGATCTTCTTGATAAGGCTGAACATTGGGCTGCTGCAGAGCCATTTGATCATGCTGCATTTGCAACATATCCTGCATCATCTTCTGCTGATTCTCCATCACATTCTGCATCCATTCGAAATGTGGATCAGCAGGAGGAGGGACTCCTCTACCTCTTCTGGCCATGATTCTGCGAAATATGCACAAAGTATTAAATTGATCAAGCTCAATGTCTAATAGCATACTAAGAGGAATCACAACTAAAAGAAGTAAAAGACTCTAACATCGAAGTCCGACTAGGTCGAACAGCTCTGATACCAACTGTAACACCCCGGTATTTTTATCGACTAAAAATACCCGAGTGCACATTAGTAACCCATAAGAGATATACAAGTCCTGCATAATTACTGAACACTACAACATAGTTTTTCATTGAATAACAACCAAGCAGTCTTATTACACATAAGACCATAAAAAGGTTCTCAGACCATATGTAACATCCGCAAAATAATTAACCGAATTATTTGGATGTTAACCCAATTAAACCAATTTAGTACTTAACTGGTAAATTTATCGAGTGCAAAAATTATTTAATTGTTGTCATCGAATCGTTAACCGGATAATACGGATGAAGGAAGTTTCGGAATCGAAATAGGAGATTTCGATCAATATGGTAATTTGACCGCGTTACAGCTTATATATTAAATAAATATATATGTGTATACGTGTGTGCTTGTGAGAGGAGAAGAAAAGAATTAAAATGAAAGAAAGAAGAAAGAAAGAAGAGAGGATGCGAGAGTTACAGAGAAGAAAAGAGAGAAAAGAGAAAGAAAGGGGGAGGAAGAAGAAGGGGAAAAAGGGGGCACTTCCGCTCAACGAAACGACTTCCTTCCAACACGAAAAATGCTCAGCGTTACTTCCTCTTCAATTTGGTACCAAGATCTTCATCATCAACTCACTCTCCCTCACTTTGCCATTTTCGAATTTGAGGAGAAAATTGGAGTTTTGATGGTTGTAACTCAAGGGAAAGCTAAGGATGATGTTTAGGAGCGAGCACAAGGTGGATTACTCGAGTATTGAAGATCGATTGGGTGATTTGGAGTTGAAAATCAAGATTGGGGTTTTTGGTGAATAGTGATTTGAGGTTGATGAAGATGATGAATAGTGTCCATGGAGGATTTCGAGGAATTCGACATTTCGGTCAAAAGCGGTTTCGTGATCGAGTGGGAAGCTTTGGAAGCGGATTGGGTGTCGCCGGAGCGGGGAATGTTCGTGTGGTTACTCGGTGGATTCGGCCGCTCGTGGTTCACGCTTCAAGGGTGAGTTCTACTCACGCTTAGGATTTTATGTTTCGAATTAATTAATTAACTGTTTTACCGCTTTCGCTGGACTGGAATATTATTTGGTAATCGAGTTTGAGAGATTTTGAGTTGAAAACCGATAATTGGAAAATATGTCGCGTTTTGATAAAATCCGTTTTGAATGAGTTTTTGATTGGAACTGTTTTTATGATTGTCAAATCTGTTTTTAATCGGAATAAGAATCGGAATTGAGCGGAATAGCGAATTTCGCAAGAAAACAGAAAACCTGCACTTTTCTGCAGAGGGTCGCGTCGCGACCCGTTCTCATCGCGACGCGACCTGGCCCAGTTTTGTCACGCAAAAAGTTTCTGTCGTTTTTCGCGTCGCGACGGTAGCAGTTCGCGTCGCGACGCTTTGCAGATTTTCAGCAACTATTCACTGTTTTTGTTTTCGCGATAACTTTTGATCCGGGAACCCGATTGAGGTGTTCTAAGATGCGTTTGAAAGCTTGTTCAGAGGCCTAACTGAATATTCTAGTTTTTAAGGCAAAATAAACTGTTTTCGAAGTTGTAAAGTGTGTCGAAAAGAGGTAAATTAGAGTGCGAGTGTGAACTTGGTTTTATAAAAGCGTGGGTTAAGTGTTCAACTGGTTATTTGAGGTGATGGACCCTGATTTCATATGATTATAGATATGTGTGTGTATATGTATCGAGTTGGGTGACGACCCATGTGTAACATACTAGGCAGGGCAGTCATGATCCCTTACCCTAGGCTCCATGCCAATAGGAGAATGTACTATTGGTAGGGGGTTCACCGGGAGTAGCGGTTACACAGTCGGTGTTATGTTAATTATAGTACGGTTCATCGGGAGTAGCGGTTACGCAGTCGGTGTCGTACTGAGTTATAGCAGATTCCCCGGGAGTAGCGGTTACGCAGTCGGTGGAATGCTATGTGTAAAATAATGCGGTTCATCGGGAGTAGCGGTTACGCAGTCGATGCCGTGTTGAGATTAAAAAATGTTTTAAACTAATACCGAGAGAGCTAGTAGGGGTTACGGTAGAACTCACTGAGATTGTATCTCACTGTTTAAATGTTGTTGTTTTACAGAGACACAGGGACAGCGGAAATCCAAGAGGCACGAGTAGGTTGAGCTCGGACTGGTTGCTGATAGCCTAGCTTTATGTTTAAGCTTAGGCTAAAGTGCTCCCGGGGTCCCTTATCTTTATTTAAAGTAACGAATTAGTCCTTTATGTTTTTTTTGTCCCAAATAAGTCCTTTATCTTTCAAATTTTTGACACATAAATCCTTTTCCGTTAACAGTGCTGATCTATGTGTCAAAAAAAAGGATTTATGTGTTAAAAATTTGAAACATAAAGGACTGATTTGGGATAGAAAAGGATTTATGTGTCAAAAATTTAAAACATAAAGGACTTATTTGGGACAAAAAAAAGATAAAGGACCAAATCGTTACTTTAAATAAAGATAAGGGACCCCGGGAGCACTTTAGCCTTAAGCTTATTTCCCTTTTGTTGTCTGTATACTAAAACATTATGTATTTAATGTATATCTTTCTTCCGCTTTCTTGTATGATACTGAATACTATAGATGCTGATGGTATAGGGTCTGAGAACCATATTGTCTTGTTGTAAATAAGACTGTTTGGGTTATATTCAGCAAAAAAATTTATAGTGATATTCAGTGTCTAAGCAGGAAATATATCTCTGATGTGTTACTAATGTGCACCTGGGTATTTTTGGTCAATAGAAATACCGGGGTGTTACAGTTGGTATCAGAGCAGTTCGACCTAGTCGGACTTAGTTTAGGGTTGAGTCGATTCCTTGTTAGTCCTTTCTGTAATTACACTTGTGATGCTAAGAGACATTGAGCCTGATCAATTTAATACTTAGTGCATCATAAGCGGAATTCTGACTGGATGATCAAGATGTAATCCTCGACCACAATCGGAATCTTCAACCGGTGCATCCTCAGGAAAGGTGACATGACGGTGGAAGAATACACCGCTAAGTTTGAGAAGTTGTCTCAGTCTTAGTAAAGTAAGCTTCGGATGACGAATGGAGAATACAGAAGTATAAGACGGGCATAAGTGCTTTTATGATTTATGGTCTCAGTTCTTATACTGCTACCAATTATGTTGCCTTGGTGCAATCATCTAATGTCGCCGAGGATGATCTCATAGGAAATATGGGAAAGGAAAGAAGGTAGTTGAAATATCAACTCCGAATGCAAAGTCCTAAGATAATTTCATCAAGCAGATGCAATTCTTTGATTCTTCAAAGGTCAGAAGATGTTCTAACTGTGGAAAGCCTCACAGCGGTGATTGCAAGCGAAGATCCAATCGGTGCTATTACAGTAATGTAGAGGGTCACTATGGTAAAAAGTGCCCTGCCAGGAAAAGTTCCAAGGAGTCACAAGCAGCTCTAAGGCAAGGACGAGTCAACATTCTGGATGTTTAGACAGTTACGACTGCAGAACAATCTACTGAGGAGTATGAGATCAGTTTTTAGTAACTCCGTTAGTATATTACACGATTCGGGTGCAACCCATTGTAAAATAGCACAATCATGTGCGGATCGGTTGGGACTAGCATTGTCTCCGTTGTCTGAGCCAATAACTATATTTACTGCTGCTGAAGAACGTGTCCAGACCCAATCCTTGAGTCAGAATTGTCTACTTGTCATAGGAGACAGAAATTTCGTAGTAGAATTTATTGTTTGCCTATGAGAAGAGTGAACACCATGTTGGGTATGAATTGGATGACCGCAAATCATGTTACAATCGACTGTGTTAATCAACTATCAGCTTCGCTTCAGAATCAGTTGAATTGTCTAGGACAAATTCTGAAGCGGTTACCTAGTTCACCTAAGACGGTCAATCTTCACTCCAAGGTGCGGAAGCACTTGTTAGTAGGTTATCTGCATCCACTGGAACTAGTATTAGATTTATCATCTGTACAAGTTGTGAATGACTTTCTGGATGTTTTCACGATGAGGTTTCTTCTGAACCTCCAGAGCGAGAGGTAGAGTTTACTGTAGAATTGGTTCCTGGCACGGGATCAATATCTATTGTTTCTTATTGAAGGTTTCTTGAGAATTCAAGGGAATGGAGTGCTCTGGTGTGGTTAGTCGAAAGGAAAAATGGTAGCATGAGATCGTGCATTGATTATCGACAACTCAACAAAGTGACGATCAGGAATAAATATCCCTTGCCAAAGATAGACGATTTGCTGGATCAACTTCGAGGTGCCGTGGTGTTTTCAAAAATTGATCTGAGGTCAGGTTATCATCAATTAAAAGTTAGAGCCTTAGATATTCCGAAGACAGCTTTCCGTACTAGGTATGGACATTACGAGTTCGTAGTGATGCCCTTCGGTTTGACTAATGCTCCAACGGTATTCATGGATTACATGAACCGAGTTTTTCATACGTATTAGGATCAGTTTGAAGTCGTTTTCATCGATGATATCTTGATGTGCTCGAAGACCATTGAGGAGCATGTCCAACATCTCCTCATTGTTCTGAGTGTACTCCGAGAAAAGGAGTTGTACTTGAAACCTTCGAAGTGTGATTTCTGGATGCCTGAGGTAAAGTTTCTGGGATAGGCAATTTCCCAAGTCGGGAGTTTCTGTAGGTCCCAGTGAGAAGGAAGCGGTGTTGAATGGGAGTGACCGACGTCAGCCGCAGAGATCGAAAGTTTCTGGGTCTAGCCGGTTACTATAAGAGATTTGTTCAAGGGTTCTCACAGTTAGTTTTCCACTTACTCGGTTAACTCGTAAGGGTCATCCGTTTACGTGGGATGCCGATTGTGAAGAACGTTTTCAAGAGTTGAAGATTTTGACTTCTGCTCCAACCCTGATTCTTCCAGATCCGTTTTTGGGATTCCCAAGTTACAGCGACGCTTCAGGGAAGGGTCAAGGATGTGTTCTCATGCAGAATCATCAAGTGGTAGCTTATGCATCCAGACAGTTGAAGGTCCATGAGGAGGATTATCCAATTTATAATTTGGAATTGGCAGCTATTGTGTATGCACTGAAGGTTTGAAGACATTACCTGTATGGGTCTCGTTTCGAAGTCTCTAGTGGTCAAAAGAGTTTAAGGTATCTATTTGATCAGAAAGAACTGAATAGCAGGCAGAGAAGTGTGTAGAATTTCTGAAGGATTATGACTTCGGGTTGAAGTATCATCCAGGAGATTCCAGTGTTGTAGCTGATGCGAATAATAGGAAATCGCTACACACGGCAGTATTATGATGCATTAGATGGAATCATTCGAGTCTGATAGAGACTTAAATCTGAGTTCAAGATCAAGGAGAATCCGGTTAGTGTTGAGCCATATGAGGATCTCTAGTTCCCTAAAGGATTCTATACGCTTAGCACAGGAAGTTGATGTGAAGCTACGATCACAAAGGTATTTCCAGATTTTACCATGGATAATGATGGAGTCAGTTGTTTCAACGGTAGAATCTGTGCGGCCGATGATGAGAACCATAAAAGGCAAGTGTTAGAGGAAGCATACCGAAGTTTATATTCTGTTCCAGGGTGTACAGAGTATAAAGCAGATGTATCAGTGGCGAGGTATTAGTTTGTTAACCTCTCCTTTGTGAAGGTTAACAAGGAGATAGTATTATGTGATTCTGTTTGACAAGCCAAACGTGAATACGAATATGAAAATAAGGTGTCTGTTGACTGTTTTTCACATTACGAATAAGCACTAAAGGATTAATTGATGGATCCGCTGCAAGGGACTATAATTTCCGAAGTGAAGCTTGGCGTGCGGTGTGGTAGTTTTGAAAAATCGTTTTTGTGAAAACCCGCATGCTAAAGTAAATTTTGGGAACGAGTTAAGAGGCTAATAGAATATGATTGAGGAGGAAAATCCTGGGAGGATTACTTAGGTTGAGGGGAAGCTCTCAACGCTATTGACTAATTCGGAAAGGAGCTCTAAGTTCTGTTTGATAGTGGTTTGGACAACAACTGAGGTGATTTTCATTACGTTCAATTTATTTGATGTCCCCGTGGTTTATTTCTACGTTTAAGGTCAGAGCTTTTGATGAAACCCAAATCTCATCTTTTTGGAAAAGTTTTACCTCGAAGACTTGGAAGCAAGTCAAGAAGTTTCACAAGTGACTTTTTCGTCACATTGTCGGTATGTACGAGAACCGTTAAGGATATTAGAAGATTTGTTGAGAAAGTGTTTACACCTTTCGAGGAAATCGTGTTTGTTTTTACATCTACCGAGGAGTACTTTGATTTGGATTAATCAAGTTGGGGAGCAAGTGAGGAATGAAGCTTCAGAAGTGTTTTCGAACGCGGTGTCGAGCCTATGAAGGCGAATGATGAGTTTCTCGTATTGATTCGTAACAAGAGAGTTCATATCAAGGTAGTAGTGGATCATACTTGACGATTGATGTGCTGGGTTGGAAAAATTTTCTACACTCATTTCGTTGATCTAAGATTGTTTTCTCGCAAATTTAGATCTTTTTGGGAATGTCGATCCTCGGTTAGTCGGATGAAAGACTTGACGAAATTTTGAGGACAAAATTCTTTTAAGTTGGGGAGAATGTAACATCCGCAAAATAATTAACCGAATTATTTGGATGTTAACCCAATTAAACCAATTTAGTACTTAACTGGTAAATTTATCGAGTGCAAAAATTATTTAATTGTTGTCATCGAATCGTTAACCGGATAATACGGATCAAGGAAGTTTCGGAATCGAAATAGGAGATTTCGATCAATATGGTAATTTGACCGCGTTACAGCTTATATATTAAATAAATATATATGTGTATACGTGTGTGCTTGTGAGAGGAGAAGAAAAGAATTAAAATGAAAGAAAGAAGAAAGAAAGAAGAGAGGATGCGAGAGTTACAGAGAAGAAAAGAGAGAAAAGAGAAAGAAAGGGGGAGGAAGAAGAAGGGGAAAAAGGGGGCACTTCCGCTCAACGAAACGACTTCCTTCCAACACGAAAAATGCTCAGCGTTACTTCCTCTTCAATTTGGTACCAAGATCTTCATCATCAACTCACTCTCCCTCACTTTGCCATTTTCGAATTTGAGGAGAAAATTGGAGTTTTGATGGTTGTAACTCAAGGGAAAGCTAAGGATGATGTTTAGGAGCGAGCACAAGGTGGATTACTCGAGTATTGAAGATCGATTGGGTGATTTGGAGTTGAAAATCAAGATTGGGGTTTTTCGTGAATAGTGATTTGAGGTTGATGAAGATGATGAATAGTGTCCATGGAGGATTTCGAGGAATTCGACATTTCGGTCAAAAGCGGTTTCGTGATCGAGTGGGAAGCTTTGGAAGCGGATTGGGTGTCGCCGGAGCGGGGAATGTTCGTGTGGTTACTCGGTGGATTCGGCCGCTCGTGGTTCACACTTCAAGGGTGAGTTCTACTCACGCTTAGGATTTTATGTTTCGAATTAATTAATTAACTGTTTTACCGCTTTCGCTGGACTGGAATATTATTTGGTAATCGAGTTTGAGAGATTTTGAGTTGAAAACTGATAATTGGAAAATATGTCGCGTTTTGATAAAATCTGTTTTGAATGAGTTTTTGATTGGAACTGTTTTTATGATTGTCAAATCTGTTTTTAATCGGAATAAGAATCGGAATTGAGCGGAATAGCGAATTTCGCAAGAAAACGGAAAACCTGCACTTTTCTGCAGAGGGTCGCGTCGCGACCCGTTCTCATCGCGACGCGACCTGGCCCAGGTTTGTCACGCAAAAAGTTTCTGTCGTTTTTCGCGTCGCGACGGTAGCAGTTCGCGTCGCGACGCTTTGCAGATTTTCAGCAACTATTCACTGTTTTTGTTTTCGCGATAACTTTTGATCCGAGAACCCGATTGAGGTGTTCTAAGATGCGTTTGAAAGCTTGTTCAGAGGCCTAACTGAATATTCTAGTTTTTAAGGCAAAATAAACTGTTTTCGAAGTTGTAAAGTGTGTCGAAAAGAGGTAAATTAGAGTGCGAGTGTGAACTTGGTTTTATAAAAGCGTGGGTTAAGTGTTCAACTGGTTATTTGAGGTGATGGACCCTGATTTCATATGATTATAGATATGTGTGTGTATATGTATCGAGTTGGGTGACGACCCATGTGTAACATACTAGGCAGGGCAGTCATGATCCCTTACCCTAGGCTCCATGCCAATAGGAGAATGTACTATTGGTAGGGGGGTTCACCGGGAGTAGCGGTTACGCAGTCGGTGTTATGTTAATTATAGTACGGTTCACCGGGAGTAGCGGTTACGCAGTCGGTGTCGTACTGAGTTATAGCAGATTCCCCGGGAGTAGCGGTTACGCAGTCGGTGGAATGCTATGTGTAAAATAATGCGGTTCATCGGGAGTAGCGGTTACGCAGTCGATGCCGTGTTGAGATTAAAAAATGTTTTAAACTAATACCGAGAGAGCTAGTAGGGGTTACGGTAGAACTCACTGAGATTGTATCTCACTGTTTAAATGTTGTTGTTTTACAGAGACACAGGGACAGCGGAAATCCAAGAGGCACGAGTAGGTTGAGCTCGGACTGGTTGCTGATAGCCTAGCTTTATGTTTAAGCTTATTTCCCTTTTGTTGTCTGTATACTAAAACATTATGTATTTAATGTATATCTTTCTTCCGCTTTCTTGTATGATACTGAATACTATAGATGCTGATGGTATATGGTCTGAGAACCATATTGTCTTGTTGTAAATAAGACTGTTTGGGTTATATTCAGCAAAAAAATTTATAGTGATATTCAGTGTCTAAGCAGGAAATATATCTCTGATGTGTTACTAATGTGCAACTGGGTATTTTTGGTCAATAGAAATACCGGGGTGTTACACCATAATATTCAGCAACTATTGTATTCAGTATCATACAAGAAAGTGGAAATCTAAAAACATCACACTAAAGCCATAGTGTTGTGATACATAGACAACAGAAGGAAAAATAACTTAAACATAAAGCTAAGTCATCATCCATCTCTCGGGGCCACCTACTCGTGCCTCTGAGGTTTCTTCTGTCCCTGTTTCTCTGTAAAATAACAACATATAAACAATAAGATACAATCTCAGTGAGTTCTACCGACACCCCTACTAACACTCTCGGTCCAATTATGAAATCGTTTCAACGTTACACGGCACCGATTGCGCGAACGCTACATACCCGGTGAACCGCGTTATTTAACCTTTGACAGATCATCAACTGCGCGAACGCTACATACCCGATGAACCTGTTACAACCAAGTACGACACCGACTGCGCGAACGCTACATACCCGGTATTTGCACAAAAAACAATTCAACACACCACCGACTGCGCGAACGCTACATACCCGGTGAACCACCTTACCAATAGTACTTTCCCTATTGCAAGAGGCCTAGGGTAAGGGTGCACGACTACCCCGCCTAGTATGTCTACATGGGTCGTCACCCAACTCGATATATATATAAATATATCTACAGTCATATGAACTCATAGTTCATTCACATCACACCCATAGTTGAACATTTAGTTTCAAATAACAACAGTTTGAAGTTTGAAGTTCGACACTTTTCAACACATTTTACCTCTCCAAAAAACAGTTCATTTTGCCTTAAAAATATAATATTCAGTTAGACCTCTGAATAAGCTTTCAAACGCATCTTAGAACACCTCAATCGGGGTCCCGGATCAAAAGTTATCGCGAAAACAAAAACAATGTACAGTTGCTGAAAATCTGCAAACCGTCGCGACGCGAAAAGTGTCAGAAACATTTGCGTTGCAAAAACACACTTGGTCGCGACGGGATGCCCTGGGGTCGCGACGCGATGGTGACCTGTCTAGTGCAGATTTTGCGATTTTCGCGAAATCGGCTATTCCGCTCAATTCCGATTCTGGTTCTGATTGAAAACAGATCAAACAACCAACAAAACAGACCCAATAGAAGCCCCACAATCACTCAATCCAATCAAAAATTTAATCTAAACGAATTTTACCAAAATACGATATATTTCGAAATAACGGTTTTCGACTCAAAATCTTTCAAACTCAATCTCCAGAAATTTCATTTTAATACGACACAATCCTAAGCGTGAGTAAAACTCACCCTTGAAGCGAGAGCCGATACCGGGCCGAAATCACCGAAACCTCAAAATCTCCAAACGAAACCCTATATCACTAATCCACTTCAAACTTCAAATTGAGCTTCGAACCGCGTTCAATCCGCTTCTAGCTCACTCCTAATCAAGATTAACTAATCGAATCAACACAAAATTCGAAATCCCTCTCAAAACCCTATGAAATTCGGATTCCTCACAAAGGGGGGAAAATGGTTGAGAGCTTACCTAGTTCTTGGAGGACAACAATGGAGGTGAGATGATGATGAACTTTTGGGGCTTGGGCTTCACTCCTTCTTCTTCCTTTCTCCTCTTCCTTCCTCTTCTTCTTTTCTTCTTCTCCTTTCTTCTCTTCTCTTCTTTCCTTCGATTATTTCTTTCATTTCTTTTTTGACTTCTCTTCTTTCTTTCTTTTATTAAGTGGTAATATAGTTAAATTACCATATTACCCTTAATCTCTTCTTTCTTCCCCAAATCACCCTTATTCCGTTTTATCAGTTTATCGTTCCTGAGACATCCAATTAATTAACCTTAGCACTCGACAAATACACCAATCAAGAACTAAAAATAATTAATTTGGGCCAACATCGAAATAATTCGATTAATTATTTTTGAGGATGTTACAGTTTTTCTCCCTCTTCTACTCTCTCATTCTCGCGACTCTCTCTTCTCTCTCAACCCCTTCTTTCTTTTCTTTCTTTCCTTTCTCTCGAGCCCTCTCTCTCTTTTTTCCACTTTTTTTTTTATATATAGTGGATAGGATAGAATTGTGTGGGTGTGATTGGGTTGGGTATGGAAATACCAATTACGCCCTTATTCTGTTTTTTTTTTAATTTTTTAACAAAGTTACATATAGGTAACTATGACCATATATTATTGACTCACTTAACACTAATTAACCCACTTACAATTAAAAATATTCATTACGCAATATAATTAAAACAATCAAGTAAATAATTGAAACAATTATTTTGGGGATGTTACAGGAGACATGAGCCCTGGCCCAAGACTCTCATGTAGGAACCCGTCTAATATTTCGGGTTAGGGTTACTCGCTCATAGGGATTGTAGCAATTGGAATATATGTAAGAGTGCATCTCTTTGGGAAGGCGTCGGGGGTAATAGGTAGTGTAAGTAGGAAGGGAGGTCATGGTCCCAAGCTTACTGCTCGTCTTATGCCCTTCTAAATTGTTGGGTGATGGGTCTCCAACGGAGGTTGGGTAGCATTTATATTATGTAAGACTATGCCATCACCTAGAGTGCATTAAAGGCTAAGAATATGGTAAACGACGCCTTAAGAGGTATTAATTAGGTGCGTGTTGGGAACTCACTGAGATTTCTTTGAAATCTCACCCTTTATGTGTTTTGTGGTTTTCAGATAAGCAAGGAGGTCGGGCTATGAATAGAAAAGATATTTCAGTTTTGAAGAAAATGTCTCAGCTTATGATTTTAATTGTAAAATGATACCCTTATTTTCATAAAATTGGATAAATAAGGGTCATGTGGATTAGTGCATATATTATATTATAATGAACAGTTGGATAAAGAAGGGTCATGTGAATTGCTAATATATATAAATAAGAAAAAAATTGAAATGTAATGAACAGTTGGATAAAGAAGGGTCATGTGGATTAGCGCATATATTATATTATAATAGTGTATTATAATTGTATTACAATATAACTCAAAATAAAAGATTAAAATATTAAAATATATGAATAAAGTAGTGGACAGCAACACATCATCGAGAACCTTCTCTTGAAAGGAAGAGGACCAAACCTATGTGACTAGAGTAAAAGAAAATTAGCAAAAAAAGAAAGATGTGGAAAAGGCAGCTGTAATGAAAACAGAGAAGAAACAAGGAATGGTAGAGTATTTGAATGCTAAAAGAAGGGATGAAATTGGCGCATGGTAAATTGCCGTTTGAGTTGGCAAAAATTTGAAGGCTTTTCACATACTGAAAAGTCTAAGAAAAAGATAAACTAGACGTGTTACTAAAAGAAAAAGAAGAGAAAAAGAAGAGAGAAAAGAGGTAGAGAGTCGAAGAAGAGAAGAGAAAAGAGATAGAAAAGAGAAGAAAGAAGGAAAGGAGAAGAGAAGAAAGAGGAATCCTAACCAAAACCTAACTCCAAATCATCAATTCTTCCCTCTCCATTTTCGTTTCCATCATCACCATGTTAGTTCATCTCCTATTTCCTCTTCTTAAGGCTTGCGAAATTGATAACTAGAGGAGTAAGTGTAAGTTGAAATTATTGGATGAATGTGGTTTTGAAGGTTCCTAGAGGCTTAGAATTAACCCCATAGTAGATTGAAGAAGGTTTGAAGCTTGATTTCGAGTTAAGGAGTGCTTTGAAGATTGTTGGTGGCTAGGGTTCGATATGGGTATTTGGAAGATTTTTCATCTTTCGCTTTCCTTCGTATTGATTCCGACTTTGAGGTGAGTTCTTCACGAATTTGTGTTATTTTGGTGACGTATGTTGAATTCGAGTTATTAAAACCGTTATTTTTGAATTATACCGTGTTTTGTTGTGAATCTTATACATTGAGGTTTTGTGTTAAATTGATGGCTTGAAATTGGTTGATTGAACATGTTTTTGGTGCTGTTATGGACTGTTGTTAAGTTAGGAATCGAGTGGAATAAGTAACAGAATCGAACGGAATAGCAAAATTACACAAAAATGGACATTTTTCAAAGCTGTCAAACAGGCACGACCCGTGCGCCCAAGAGGCACAATCCGTTTGCAAATTTTTTGCAGTAAGCACGGACCGTGTGCCCAAGCACACGACCCGTGCGCCTACTTCTGTCACCGATTTTAAAAAACGTTTAATGTTATTCCTTTTTATTCCAAACCTCTCCCAATCCCTTCCTTAACCCTTCCCAATAATAACTGAATACTTTGATTCACCGAATCGTCTATTTTCATGATGCTAAACGAATAATATTATGTTATGGATAAACACGAACTGAATAGTTTTGTATCCAGTGTGAAAAGGATCCAAGTGTCGAGTAAAAGACTTAAGCTTCTAAATTAATTAAAAGATACCATGGGGATGACGATCCCAAATATTCATTGTAGCATACCTAGTGGAGGTGGGTCATGATCCCGAAGCTAGGGCCCTAGCTTATTCGGTATAGCTATACAAACTGGGGTTTCCGTTGAAATTGAGTGATTTGATTTCTCGGATTGTACTAAGCCATAGAAACAAGACACAAACAACTTGTTGGTATAGGTAGTCCCTTGTGCTGAGCACCGGCGATCACTCCCCGCCCTCGTCAGCCACCGATGTCACATACAATCCCTTCCCAATGAACCAAATTGACATAATCATAAGGCTGCTCATAATCATAACAAATCAGAGTATAAATCTGCTCATAATGTTGGACCAAATTAAAACAAAATCGGATTGAAACCACTTAACATAGCTTTGAGATAGAAGTTCTCAAATACAAATCCAAACTAAGTACTTAAGAGGTACAAATTCGATATAAATAACCTGACTATGGTAACTACAAGACAATGTCTATAAAAACTACATGACCTTGACTATAATTCAATGTTTTAGGTCCAAAGATACATGAGAGGGAAAATGAAACAATATATCCTAAACACTCAAAGAATCTTCCATCAAACCGAGTAGCTAAGGCATCCGCCACTTCTCCTCAATCTGCTTTGCTTTACCCCTATATTTCTGAAAACACCACATAAAAACAGTGAGATTACAAATCTCAATGAGTTCTTTCGCGCCCCCTCACAATTCCTCTCTCGGTGTTTTCCTTGTCTGTGTCTTGTTTCTTTGGCTTAGCACAATCCGTGAAATCAAATCACTCAATTTCAACGAAAACCCCAATTCGTATAGCTATACCGAATAATCCCAGAGCCCTAGCTTCGGGATCATGACTCCCCTCCACTAGGTGTGCTACAATATATTTTGGGATCGTCATCCCCATGGTATTTTTTATTTTAACTTAGACAGTTATGTCTTTTACTTGACACTTGGTTGTATTCACACTCGATACATCATGGTCCGATTCATCATTAAATCCTAACATAACAAAATTCATATTGTATTGTGATACTACTTGAAATGTAACATACCTTTGTTTAATAATCATTGGGAAGGGTTAGGAAATGAGTTAGGAAAGGATTGGAGTTCAAAGAAATAGCATTTGAGGTCTTTTAAAATAGGTGGCAGAAGGTTCGGCTCGGACCGGGCTCAAAGGTGCACAGACCGGGCTTGCCAAAAAGATAAACTAGACGTGTTACTAAATTATGATATAAATAGGAGTTAAGAATTTATTCAGTTTTCTACTTATTTATCAAAAATGCTAATTTAAGATTATCCTAATTTAGATTTGAGAATCCAACCTACCGGTATCGTTCCTCGACTCCTCTATCAGCGGCTTAGGACCTCGGTGAGTAAATAAGGGGGGATTATAACAAGTCCTTTTTATTTCTTTAAACTTATTTTATATTTATTGATTCAATCTCAATCTTATATTTTTTAAGCAATTTAAATACTTCGTTACTCTTTATTTGAAACACATTTTTGGGACAAGGTAATATGATTTTATGGCTTGAGAACTTGAATTTGAGGATTCTATTGGAATGTTTTCAACACTTGAATTTTAAGATTTTTATGAACTCATGTTTTCAAGAATGGATGAATATTTGGTTTGATGTTTGGGAGTAATATCTTGAAATTACCGATTCACTATGATATTTGTTGATCGAGAGGTTTTTATTAATATATGTTTATTTTATTGGAGTCTCAAAACGGTTTGGGGTAAAACTTTGTCAGAACCCTACATGTTAACAGCAGTATGTGTTAGCCTTGGTGCACCATGATTTACCTATCAGGCGGGGAGCCTATTATTGATATTTTGAGGCGGGGAGCCTATTATTGATTTCGAGGCGGGGAGCCTATTACTGACATTTTCAGGCGGGGAGCCTATGATTTACATTTATCGGCGGGGATCCTATTTTAGTTCTGTATAAGTATTACCCCTTATTGTCATTATTATTTTTTTATTTTATACGACTTACTTTATTAAACTACTTTTTTGTTAAATCGTTTTAAAATCGATATTATCGTGTCCCGCTTGTTATGTTCTTCATTATTTACTCACTGAGTGGTGACTCACATCGTCTCTCTAAGATGTTTCATATTTTCAGGGTCGTGTCGAACCGATCACCCTCATTAGAGTTTAATATCTTACTTCTAGGTGGTGCTCCCTTTTGATTCGGAGGCCGCTAGTAACGTTACTTGTCCTTTCTTTTGTATCCTTATGTATTTGTATCTTGGAAAAATTTGTTGTGGCTCTGTTGACTGGTATGGCATTAATTAGATGTGATTCTGTTGGCCTCTTTGAGGACCTATGTAGGTTTATATATATTTTTGGATTTTCCCTATTTCAAAAGAGATTCTGTCGAATTTTACTTAGAAATATAGAAAAAATTTAGGTTTTGATATGATAAATGTTCTTTAGGTTAAGTTAATTTTGCTGAGGCTTGCAAGATTAGGGTGGTAGTCTCTGCGCCGGTCAAGGTCCAAATCTAGTCGTGACATTTTAGTATCGAAAAGGATACTTATGAGGGTTTCTATGAGTCAGATAAGTGTCGATTTTAATTCGTTCGGTCCTAAAACGCTTACACGTCCTCTGATATTCAAATTGAAGTAAATACTAATCGTTGAACTCGACTAAAAGATTTGGGATGTTACATTTTCATTTGAAATATATATCAGTCAAGTAATAATCATATTGGTTTTCTACTTGGTTACCTTTTTCCTTTTAAATTATCAATTTAGATTGTATAATTTGTGTTCCATATCATTTGTTTGTAAACACACGATTTTGAGCAAAAAATTAAGGACTTGTGGTATATTTTATACGTAACAAATATGAGAAAACAAATATTTAATTTCATAAATTATTTTTTATATTAGTTGTAATATCAACTTTTATTATAATCATATGTATGATTTTATTTTTATCCAACAAGAAAGACCCGAATCCTTGAATTAGACAATGATACTATGGTATCCGTGAGATAGGAAGAACTCATTCAATAAAAAATGTACTTTTTATTTGATTCATTCATTCACTTCCACGTGTCAGTTAAAGCCAACTTTAGATCAAGTAGAGTGGACTAAACTACAATCATTCCAAACCTTCATTGCCCTATTCAAAATTACTGTCTTGTTTTTCTTGAAAATTGACAATTTAACTGCATTGTGTGTGATGTCCATGCGGCACGATTTTCCTACATCATTCACAAGACCTAGACAACACTCGTTGCTAACTGTTTGATTTCCAACAAATACACCAAAATATACTTGTTGACCCCAATTTGGCATCAATTTGGTTACACATTTACTTAAATATTTTTCATACGACTATAATGGCCTTGGAGCATAATTCAACTCACTAGAAGGACCTTGAGATGGTGGTTGAAGAGTTTCAGAACCAACAGACGTTTTCAGTAACAAAGTAAAGCTAATGAAAAAGGTCACAACTATATAAAATTTGTTGAATGATGGCATGGTCTTTTAAAATACTGTTTTATGTTCAAGGACTTGTAGATGTTGTATCTGAGTTAAATGCTGGATAAAGAAAGTCATATTTAAAGTATAAATATTACAATCTTAACGTTGAAAAGTATTTAATAGATTGTTCCAACTGTTTTAAAACCGTAAAAGCCAATATATGTTTCTTGTTAATATGTAAAATGATTTTCTTATCGAAAGCTAAGTTTCTTATCAAAATCTCATTTCCTAACCAAAAAACTTGTGAAATGTTTTTTCCTAATGCAATTTCAATTTTCAGAAGTAACACACACATGAAAACTCACTAAATTCATATATGGTTTTAAATAACATTAACGGGAAGATTTTCATGGCATAATTAAGTAAATATTTGTATAAAATTTCTTTAGACCTTTTTTTGGGAAAACAATTTAATTAGTTGCGCCCATAATCTCTTGCTCATTCGTTTTTGACTCACAGTAGGTCAATTATATTTTGAAAGAGACTATATAAATGTTAACTGGGTCCAAATTGAACTATAAAGTGAAAGATAATATAAACTATATCAAAAGACAAGTTGTATGATCAAGCTCAATTGGTGTTTGAATTTGGTGTATAGATGGTTGTTTGTTTTGAAATTGAATGATTTTTAATGATCAATGTGATTGAGTGTTGGTTGGGATAGATTGGAAACACTTGGATTGAAGTTAAAGACACAAAGTCAGCATTTTTGCACATAGATAGAAAAAATGGCCGTGTTTGAAAAACACTGGCACCCGTGTTTCTTTCTATGTAACAGCGAATTTTTGGTAACCTTCCAACTTGTTTCATTCGTAACTTTTGATCTGAATCTCTGATTTATGTGTTCTTGGATGCGTTGGAAAGATAACGAAAAGATATACAACTATAAATAAACTATGAACTGTATTTTTAAACAGATTCCAAGAAGTATTCTTGTTCTATCCTAACCATCACCCTTGGTGTATAGTGAGTTTTATCTATTTGACGATTTGGTGATGAAAAACTTATGAAATGTCATGGACTATGATGATTATGGTAAAGCAACTGGTTGAGGTATATTATGATGGTTGATGTGTTGCGTATGGCTGACTCGAGAGAGAAATACATATGTACATATACGTAAAAACATGATGAGGGAATAATTGAACGAAGCGACGAACTTGGGAGAGGAGTCATGATCCCTGGTCCAAGAGTACTCTTATGTAGGAACCCGTATATTATGTCAGGTTAGGGTTTCCCGCTCGTAGGGATGGTAGAATTTGGAATATATGTAAGACTGATCTCTTTGGGAAGGCATCGTGGGTAATAGGTAGTGTAAGTAGGAAGGGAGGTCATGGTCCCAAGCTTACTGGTCGTCTTATACCCTTCTGAATTGTTGGGTGACGGGTCTCCTCCGGAGTTTGGGTAGAATTTATATTATGTCAGATTACGCCATCACTTAGAGTGCATTAAAGGCTAAGAATATGGTAAAAGATGCCTTAAGAGGTATTAGTGAGGTGCGTGTTGGGAACTCAATCAGATTTCTTTGAAATCTCACCCTTTATGTGTTTTGTGGTTTTCAGATAAGCAAGAAGGTCAGGCTATGCATAGAAAAGATATTTCAGTTTTGAAGAAAATGTCTCAGCTTATGAGTTTGATTGTAAAATGATACCCTTATTTTCATGAAAATGGTCTTTTTGTGAAGTTATTCAATTGTACTTAAACACACTCAAAGTCATGGAAGGATCAATGGATTTTCTTTTGAAAGAATATTATTACAATATGTATCTAGTAGTTTCTCTTTGATGAACTAATAGTAATTTCAATAGTTCAGGATGTACTTACTTTTATAATGTATTTTGTTTAAAAAGGAGTGTAAAGATATTTTATGGTTGAGCTTCATATTTCCTCATCTAAATATTATATATCTATACTCTGTTGGACTTGCGATTTCTAAAAAGGATTTCGGTTTTAGTATCAAAAAGGATACTTATGAGGGTTTCCGTGAGTCAGATAAGTGGCGATTTTAATTTGCTCGGTCCTAAAATGCTTTCACGTCCTCTTATATTCAAATTGAAGTAAATACAAATCATTGAAGTCGACTAAAAAATTTGGGATGCTACATTTTTAATGGAAATCTATATCAGTCAAGTAATAATCATCTGGGTCGTCTACTTGGTTATCTTTTTCCCTTTAAATTATCAATATAGTTTGTATAATTTGTGTTCCATATCATTTGTTTGTGAACACACGACTTTGAACAAAAAATTGCGGACTTGTGGTATATTTTATACGTAAATAATATGAGAAAGATAATATAAACTATATCAAAAGACAAGTTGTGTGATCAAGCTTAATTGGTGTTTGAATTTGGTGTATAGATGTTTGTTTGTTTTGAAATTGAATGATTTTTAATGATCAATGTGATTGAGTGTTGGTTGGGATAGATTGGAAACACTTGGATTGAAGTTAAAGACACAAAGTCAGCATTTTTGCACATAGATAGAAAAAATGGCCGTGTTTGAAAAACACTGGCACCCGTGTTTCTTTCTATGTAACAGTGAATTTTTGGTAACCTTCCAACTTGTTTCATTCGTAACTTTTGATCCGAATCTCTGATTTATGTGTTCTTGGATGCGTTGGAAAGATAATGAAAAGATATACAACTATAAATAAACTATGAACTGTATTTCTAAACACATTATAAGAAGTCTTCTTGATCTATCCTAACCATCACCCTTGGTGTATAGTGAGTTTTATCTATTTGACGATTTGGTTATGAAAAACTTAAGAAATGTCATGGACTATGATGATTATGGTAAAGCAGCTGATTGAGGTATATTATGATGGTTGATGTGTTGTGTATGGCAGACTAAAGATAGAAATACATATGTACATATACGTAAAAACATGATGAAGGAATAATTGAACGAAGCGACGCACTTGGGGGAGGAGTCATGATCCCTGGTCCAAGACTCTTATGTAGGAACCCGTATATTATGTCGGGTTAGGGTTTCTCGCTCGAAAAAGATCTTAATATTCAAGATTTGCTTGAATTTCACATCAATTGGTATCAGATTTAGGTCTTGTAATTAGCGTTTCTGTTTCTTGTTTCTGTTTACGGTTAATTGTTTTTTCTCTCTCTCGTTTCTGTTACGTTATTTTTTTCTTCTTTCGTTTCCGTTTTGCGTTCCTTCATTTTCCTTCTTTCGTTACTGCTTTCCTTCGTTTCACTGTTATGTGCGTATTTTTTCTTCGTTTCTTGATCTGTAGGTGATTTGTCTTGGTTCTGATTTTGTTTGTTGCTTCAAGATTTCGTTCTTGTTCACGTCTCCGTCGTTTCGTTTCAGTGTGCATACTGTTTCTGATTGCGTTCAGTTTGCGTTCGTTTCTGATTGCGTTCAGTTTGCGTTTCTGATTCCGTTTCAGTTCATGTGATTTGTGTTCCATTTCTATTTGTTTCGTAGATCTGCATAGAAAAGTCAAGAAAACAGCTTATAAAAAAAGTGATTCTGAAAAAGCAAAAAAATAAAAATAAAAATAAAAAGTGCTTATAAAACAAAAGAGGCAAGTACTCAAGATTAGTTGCAATTAGTTGAGAGATTGTTTCTTCACTCAATTTGCAATTAGTTGTCAAATTCTTTATGTGGATTGTAAGCTTTTAGCACCACACCTTCCACAATTTTGATTACATACACACATTTTTTCATCCACACATTTGCTACATATACACCTTTTGTTTTCTTTGATCACATACATTTTTTTTACTTGAGTATCTTGTTCAAGCACTATTTGTTTTAGCGTCCGTTTGTTTTGTTAGCTTTTCGTGTATTTCAATAAATTCTTTAGTTGTGTCTTATAGTCTCATTTATCATTTTTTTGGCCTCTTGTGTGATAATTTCCTTGCGTGGTTGTCTCATTGGCTATGGTAGTAACATCAACACCTTGGTGATTGGAATCTATTTGAATCCTTTTAAGAACCTATAGGATGGAAATTTAGGGAGTGGAAAAAGGCTAGAGTGTAACATCCCTAATTTTCAAAGACTCGTACTATGATGCCTAAGACCAAGTAATCTTTTGTGGGAATAATTGGTCGTGTCTCGGCAAAGCTTAGTCGAGGAAAAGTCCAAAGAAATCCTTTTCCCTAATTAATCATGGCTAAATTTAATTGGCGAGAGGTTACTGTATTTATCGACTAAAACGAGTATTTAGCACAAGAGGTTTATTTCAAGTTACAAATGATTCATGTTATGCTTGATGATTATGATAAGTTGCCAAGTTCATGGGTCATAGAATTATGGTGAGGTTAGAGGTAAATTAAGAGAATTAGAGGGGAGGGGCGTTTTGGTCTTTTCCCTCACTTAATGAGTCATCCCCAGCTGAGTTACACCCCCACCCAACTACACTTAGTCATTTTTCATTCCAGCTGAAAAGAAAAAGAAAATAGAAAGAAGGTTAGAGAGAAAGAAATGAGAGTTGAGAGAGAGAGGAAGAGAGAAGGAGGAAGAAAAAGATGGGGACTCCACAATCAGCTTGCATGTAAGTGATCTCTCTCCCACCTCACTCCATTTTCGATTCTGAGTTCAATGGAACCAATATCAGAAGCTGGTTCTCCTTCTATCTCTCAATCACGTTTTCAGTTTGAAGCTCAAATGTTGGGAATGGAGTAATTCTGAATTTCCAAAATGTTGCATGTTCAGTTGTGGCTGTCCTAGATGACATCTATACCTTGCATTTCGAATCGGGGAAGAGTTGTAAGGATTGAGTAGCTGCTGGTGCAGAGGATGGAAACATCAAATTCGTGGTGCAAGAGAGTGAGGATGATGATCAAGGCTAAGCTGAATTTCTGGGTGAAACCCGTATGAACCCCCTTCATTGTTTTCATCGTATCTCACTGTACACTACTCCGATGATCGTGATTCTTGTCCCTCTGGAAACTAGACACAAAGATCTTCATTTTGGGCACAAGAACCGTATGACTTCATGGAGAAATGAAGGAGATAGCATGTCCCCAAGTTACGGTTTCAGAATCAAACACTGTCCTGGACCAGTCACCTTGTCTTGGTGATATCTCCCAAACCACTGGATGCATGGGTGTGAATCCTTGACCATCTGAATGTAGACGAAATTACCTTCACAATGAGCACTGGTATGGATAGTTTTGGTCACGAATTGACCAAGTTATGCCTGTTTCAAAACTGAATCATGTTGCTGGAATACAGAAAGAAGAAGGTGAAAATGTGATTCGTCGGATTTGGGATTCGAGTTGTCAAGTCGCGCGAGACGTTAATTCTATCCACCGGAGATGAAGTCAGTATCAAGAGGGATGTTAGTTGCGGAATTCAGTTGCGGAGGCATTCGGAGCGTGTACGTGACTACGAGGATTGTTCGAGTGGTTACGGTCCGGTCATCCATGCTCCGGCATGATTTCTCGCGAGATCGTCAATCGGGTGAGTTCTATACTCGCTTAGGGACGTTTTGTTGTCGAGTCATGTTATTTTCTGAAACGATATTATGGAAAATCCGCTTTGTGAAAACTTAACGAAAATGTTTTTATCGAAAAACCGTAAATCGCATAATTGCTCGAATTGATTGGATTGTTGATTTATGATATGTGTGGTTTGATTGTTTAATCGCTTTCGCTGGTCTGGAATAATAATTGTTATGTTAGGATATCGATCGGAATGAAATTGGAATCAGAACGGAATGGAATTTACTCATGAAAAGTCTGTTTTCTGGAAAACTAATGGAGACGCACGGATCGTGTGCCTCTGTGCACGGGTCGTGCGCCCCCATCTGATGCTACACGAAATGAATTTTTAAACAAGCACGGATCGTGCCCCTAGTCGCACGGGTCGTGCGTATCTTTCTGAAACTTTCTACAATTTTGTTCAATAGCGCACGGATCGTGCACCTACACGCACGGGTCGTGTGAGACCTTCTGATCCTCAAATTCAAAGTAACTTTTTATCCATTCCAAATGATTCCAATCCTCTTCTAATCCATCCCTCATGGTTCCCCAACAATGTAAAGATATTGATATCATGGAATTGAACATGTTTGATAGAAAACTCGTGTGTTATGAACGTAACGGAAAACCGTACTTAGAGAACGCGAGAGAACATAAGTCAAGAAATGTTAACGGACCTTGAGTCCAGTCATGTTAAGATAACGAACTGCAAGTTCATCATGTCATGTAAGCTAATTGATTGTAAGTCTATAAAGACATAAAGACTCTCAATTCATGTAAACACAATTCAAGTTACTTTCCCTCGGGGAAAGTCATATGGTATACCTTGTGTATATCGAGGGTGACGATCCTCCAGTTATTAGCATACTAGGGGAGGGGAAGTCATGAGCCCCAGAACCTAGGCTCTCATGTTGCTCACTTGGATTAGTGGGGATGGGTTCACTGAGACGTCCGAAACCTTAGCTAAGGCGGACTTCGAGGTGTTGTGCTATGTTCATGATTAAAATATGATCCGTAGTCGCTTATTAGGGCTACATCAGGAAAAATCAGAAATGTAACGAGTAGTCGCTTATTAGGGCTACAAGTTACGAGAAAACATCATGTATTCACGTGGTCGCTTATTAGGGCCACGAGTTCAGATTCAAGTATAATAAACCGTTAGAGTTGGTCAGGGGTCTCGATAGGACTCACTGAGACAAGTTGTCTCACCCAATCCATATTTGTTGTTTTTACAGAGAACAGGTTATAAGGACAGCAGGCGGCACAGCTAGTCGTCATGCTCGAGGAGAAGTTGGAGATGTAATCTTCCATCTATGTTTTGGATTCTTTTGATGTAGTCTCTGTATTCGGTCTTATGACTCGAACTTGTATCAGGTTATATGATTATAGTTTCCGCTGTTTCTTGTAAAGATGTATATCTGAACAGGAATTTTTATACTCTGATTTATACAAAATTGTATATTTAGGTATTTCTTTGTTAAAGAAATACCAGGGTGTTACATAGAGTGCATATTATAGAAAAAACCAAAAAGAGTGTAAACACGAGTGACAATTTCAAGAGTGTAAACACTTAGTTGAGTGGTGAGGTCCATTTTTTTTCTTTTTTTTTATTCTTTTGTATATTGTATTGGTTATTTGCATCATGTCAAGTGTTCCACTATCACCAAGAACGGCTGCTCTCATGGCTCACATTACAAATCTTCAAAGAGAAACACAAACGGAGATTAGGAGGGTTAGTCAAGAGCTTGTGGAAAGAATTACTTTGGTTGAAAGGCGGGTTGAAGAACCTATTCCACATAATGAACTTGAGGAGGATGAGATTGAAGAGGAGGTACGTAGACAAGCAAGGAGGACTAGGAGGCATGAGTTTGAAGAGGATGAGGGTGAAGAGAAGATCCCTAGACAAGAAAGGAGACCAAGGAGGAATGATAGAAGACATAGACAATATGACAATGAATATGAAAGGAGGCATAGGCATCACCATTATGGTTATGACTATGAACGGAGGCATAGGCATCATAGTGATGAGGAGGATAGAAGGAAAAGGTGGGAAGAAGAATATTGGAAGAAAAAGAAACTCAACATTCCCAATTTTCAAGGCAAAGGAGATCCAGAATTGTATCTAGATTGGAAACTCAAAGTGGAACAAATTTTTAGTTGTCATGAAGTAAGGGAGGAAAGGAAGGTGAGTTTGGCTACTTTGGAGTTCACGGATTATGCTTTGTTATGGTGGGATCAACAACAAAAGGAGAGAATTGAGGAGTATTACAAAGAATTGGAAGTTGCACAAATTAGAGCCAATGTAGAGGAGAGTAGAGAAGTGGCTATGGCAAGATTCATGAATGGTTTGAATTATGAGATAAGGGATGTAGTGGAGTTACAAGACCACCTTGACCTTGAGGAGCTTGTCCATCAAGCTACTAAAGTGGAGCAACAATTAAAAAGAAAGAGCTCCTACAAGAGATCCAATTCCAACTACACTTCCAACCATAAGACTTCAAATTGGAAGGACAAGGGTAAGTCAAAGAAGGAGGGGTACTCTCCCTCCAAACATGATGAAGCGTCGGCCAAACACGACTACAAAGGTACGCAACTTTCTAACTCTACTCCTTCATCTAGTTCTTCTACTACTTCCACAAAGTGTTTTAAATGTCGTGGAAGGGGGCACATTGCTTCCCAATGCCCAAATAAAAGAGCTTTGGTCATCAAAGATGGTTTTGTGGTGATCAAGAGTGAGAAAGAAAGCTCTACCTACTCCTCTAGCTCTTCTAGTGGGAGTGAGGAAGAAGTTGAGGAACAACCCCTCCAAGGGGATTTGCATATGGTGAGGAGATTACTATGAGTGAACCTTAAGATAGATGACTCCTCTCAAAGAGAAAATATCTTTCACACTAGGTGTCTAGTTAATGAGCCAATTTGTTCTTTGATAATTGATGGTGGTAGTTGTACTAATGTAGCAAGCACTAGATTAGTTACAAAACTTAACCTACCCACCATTGCTCATCCTAGACCCTATAAACTTCAATGGTTAAGAGAGGATGAAGAAATTGATGTGAACAAACAAGTGTTGGTGAGTTTTAGCATCCACAAGTACAAAGATGAAATTTTGTGTGATGTGGTACCAATGGAAGCCGGTCACATTTTGCTTGGTAGACCATGGCAATTTGATAGAAAAGTCACTCACGATGGCTTTACTAACAAATACACTTTTGTTCACATCAAGCTCAAAATTACTTTATCACCTCTTAGTCCAAAGGAAGTATGTCATGATCAAATAGCTCTTAAGGTCAAAAGATAGAAAGAAAGGCTACAAAAGAGTGGGAAAATTAGTGGAGAAAGTTCCAAAAAAGTGAGGACCGTGAGCAAAAGGAGAAAAAGGAGAAAAAGAATAAAAAGACAAGTGATAAAAAAGAAGAGAAAATAATACAAAACTTGTTTTTGAGAGAGAAGGAAGTCAAGAGAGCTTTAACATGTAGGCAACCCCTATATTTTTTGTATTATAATGATTTGTCCTTGCCCAATTCTTCTCTTGAATTGCCAAAATGTATTGAAAGTCTCTTAAAGGATTTTGAGGATGTGTTCCCCAAGGACATACCTCATGGCCTACCTCCTATAAGGGGTATTGAGCACCATATGGATCTCATTCCTAGTGCATCATTACCAAATAGGCCAGCTTATAGAAGTAATCCCGAAGAGACAAAAGAGATTGAAAAACAAGTTCAAAAACTCTTTGAAAAAGGATGGGTAAGGGAAAGTTTGAGCCCTTGTGCTATGCCCGTCATTTTAGTACCAAAAAAAGATGGCACGTGGAGAATGTGTACGGATTGTAGGGCCATCAACAATATAACCATTAAGTATAGACATCCAATCCTAAGATTAGATGACATGCTTGATGAGTTATATGGTGCTTGCTATTTTTCTAAAATTGACTTAAAAAGCGGTTATCATCAATTTAGGATGAGAGAAGGGGATGAATGGAAAACGGCATTCAAGACCAAATTTGGTCTATATGAATGGTTAGTCATGCCTTTTGGCTTGACAAACACCCCGAGTACTTTTATGCGTTTGATGAACCATATTTTAAGGAAATTTATTGGAAAATTTGTGGTGGTCTATTTTGATGACATTCTCATATATAGCATGACACTAGAAGATCATGTAAATCATTTAAAAAGTGTCATGGAGGTTTTGAGAAAAGAACACTTATATGCTAACTTAGAAAAATGCACATTTTGTAAAAGTGAGGTAGTGTTCTTGAGATTTGTTGTTAGTTCCCGAGGGGTGAAAGTTGATGAGGAAAAGATAAAGGCCATCAAAGATTGGCCCACCCCTAGAAATGTGAGTGAAGTGAGGAGCTTTCATGGGCTACCAAGTTTTTATAGGAGGTTTGTTAAAAATTTTAGTACATTGGCTTCTCCTTTGAATGATGTTGTCAAGAAAAATGTGGTATTTAAGTGGGGAACGGAGCAAGAGCAAGATTTTCAAGAACTCAAAACTAAATTGACAAATGCTCCTATTCTAGATTTGCCTAATTTTTCTAAGACCTTTGAGTTGGAATGTGATGCTTCCAACATTGGCATAGGTGCGGTTTTATTGCAAGAGGGGCACCCAGTTGCTTATTTTAGTGAAAAATTGAGTGGTGCCTCCTTGAATTATTCCACCTATGACAAAGAATTGTATGCCTTGGTTAGGGCCTTGCAAACTTGGCAACACTACTTGTTTCCTAAAGAATTTTTGATCCATAGTGATCATGAATCTCTTAAGTTTCATAAAGGCCAAGGAAAATTAAATAGAAGGCCTGCCAAGTGGGTAGAATTTTTGGAACAATTTCCCAATGTGATTAAACACAAGAAAGGCAAAAGCAATGTAGTTGCGGATGCCTTATCTAGGAGACATGTTTTACTTTCCTCTCTTCAAACTAAGATTCTTGGTTTTGAACATTTGAAAGAACTACATGCTTGTCATGTTGATTTTGCCAATATATATACATCTTGTGATCATAGTGCATTTAACGGGCATTATAAGCATGATGGGTTTCTTTTTAAGGGAAGTAGGCTTTGCATTCCTAAATGTTCCGTTAGGGAATTGTTAGTGAGAGAAGTGCATGAGGGGGGATTGATGGGTCATTTTGGGGAGCATAAAACACTTGAAATGTTGCATGAGCACTTTTATTGGCCTAGAATGAAACATGATGTGCTTAAAGTATGTTCTAAATGCATTACATGTAGAAAGGCTAAATCTAGGAGCATGCCTCATGGATTATATACCCCTCTCCCTATTCCCTCTACACCTTGGGTGGATATTTCTATGGATTTCGTGCTACGTCTCCCAAAAACAAGGAATGGCCGCGACTCCATTTTTGTTGTGGTGGACCGTTTCTCAAAAATGGCTCATTTTATTCCATGCCACAAGGTGGATGATGCATGTCATATTGCAAATCTATTCTTCAAGGAAGTGGTAAGACTACATGGGGTGCCTAGGACCATAACTTCGGATAGGGATCCAAAATTCCTAAGTCACTTTTGGAGAACTTTGTGGGGTAAACTTGGTACTAAGTTACTTTTCTCTACTTCTTGTCATCCTCAAACGGATGGACAAACCGAGGTAACAAATCGAACTCTTGGTACTTTGCTTCGATCTCTTCTTAAAAATAAAGTTAAAGCTTGGGAAGATTGTTTACCTATGATTGAATTTGCTTACAATAGAGTCCCACATGGTCCCACTTCCCATTCCCCATTTGAGGTTGTGTATGGTTTTAATCCCCTTACCCCCATTGATTTGTTGCCTTTGCCCATTAATTCTTCCATAATACATAGTGACGGAAAGGCTAAGGCCGAATTTGTTAAAAAGTGGCATGAAAAGGTCAAAGCTAAAATTGAACGTAAGTATGAGACCTATGCAAAAAAGGCCAATAAAGGAAGAAAAAGGGTTGTCTTTGAACTCGGTGATTGGGTATGGGTACACCTAAGGAAGGAGAGGTTTCCTTCACAAAGGAAATCCAAGCTCCAACCTAGAGGAGATGGTCCCTTTCAAGTCCTTGAAAGGATTGGGGACAATGCATATAAAATTGATTTACCCGGAAATTATGGGTGATAAACTCTAATTTAGTGCATTTTTAGAGATATCTTTGTGACATTTTTTTGAGCAATTATTACCAATTAAATAAATAAGTGACTTACTTCGCTCTTGATTTTGTAGGAAAGAGGATAAATAAAGAAATTGTTGCAATGAGATGTTTAAAGCAAAATAAGGGGTATCATTAGCACAAGAATTCATTCTTGTTGATTTTTTTTTACGTTACTTCAGGAACAGAGGATGTGTATCAAGCCTGATAATTTTACCTCATTCCAAATTGATAGTTTATAAAGTACTTGGAACAAAAATATTGGGCTGGAAAAAGACATTAAGCCTAGTCCTTTTAATTAAAAGAAGAAAAGCCCAAGTGTTGGTAAGAATTGAACCAAATCAACAAAGAGAAGGAAAAATAGGACGTGACTTGGGGAAGAGGAAGAATAAGGAATCCTAGGCTAAAGGAAAAAGAAAGGAGCGCAAGTAATAAAAGGGAGGATAGCCGCAGACGTGAAGGGAGGAGAAGCGGTAGTGACGGCAACGCATAGGAGAGGAGAAAAAGAGTTCTTGGGTACCGTTCTTGACACCGTGAGAGAGCTTTGGAGCGGAGAAGGAGTCTGAATACTCAAGATCAGAATTTCCTCCGTCTTTCGGGTTAATTTTTGTAATATCCCCAATTTTCGCTAATTAAATTATTTGGCGTGAATTGATATTGAATGAACTATTGTCTTGATTTAAAATAAATTAATTGGATTGGTATATACTTGATTGATTTATTATGCAAATGATGTGCTTAATTAATATTAATTGCATCAAGTTAGAGTGTTGGGGGCTGAGGGGAGTCATTAGGAACGAAATGTTTAAGTGAAGGGCGAAATTGTCTTTTCCTTATTGTAACACCCTCAAAATAATTAGTAGAATTATTTGGGTGTTAACCCAATTAAACTAATTTAGTACTTAATGGGTAAATTTATCGAGTGCTAAAATTATTTATTGGTTGTCATCGGATCGTTAACCGGATAATACGGGTCAAGGAAGTTTTGGAATCGAAATAAGAGATTTAGAGCAATATAGTAATTTTACCACGTTACCACTTATATATTAATATATATGTGTGTGTGTGTGTGTGTGTGTGTGTGTGTGTGTGTTATAAAAAGAAAGAGTTAAAATTGTTATGTAATTTTTAGAAAAATTGTTGATAACGTGTTTACACCCTTCGAGAAAATCATGTTTGTACTTATCTCTACCGTGGAGTACCAATTTGTGGATCTCATTTTCAACCTGTATGTCTATCAAGTGTCTTGTATTAAACCCTTTGATTTAGATTAATCAAAGTTGGGGAGTAAACGAGGATAATTGGAATGAAGCTTCGGGAGTGTTTCCAAACGCGGTGCCGAGCCTATGTAGGCGAATGATGAGTTTCTCGTGTAGATTCGTAACCAGAGAGTTCGTATCGAGGTAGTAGTGGATCATACTTGGAGATTGATGTGCCAACTTGGGAAGATTTTCTACACTCATTTTGTTAATTCAAGATTGTGTTTCAACAACTTAAGACCTTTCTGAGAATGTCGATCCTCGGTTCGTCGGATGAAGGACTTAACGAAATTTTGAGGACAAAATTCTTTCAAGTTGGGGAGAATGTAACACCCTCAAAATAATTAGTAGAATTATTTGGGTGTTAACGCAATTAAACTAATTTAGTACTTAATGGGTAAATTTATCGAGTGCTAAAATTATTTATTGGTTGTCATCGGATCGTTAACCGGATAATACGGGTCAAGGAAGTTTTGGAATCGAAATAAGAGATTTAGAGCAATATGGTAATTTTACCACGTTACCACTTATATATTAATATATATATATATATATATATATATATGTGTGTGTGTGTGTGTGTGTGTGTGTGTGTGTGTGTGTGTGTGTGTGTGTGTGTGTGTGTGTGTGTGTGTGTGTGTGTGTTATAAAAAGAAAGAGTTAAAAAGAAAGAAAGGAAAGAAAGAAGGAAGCGAGAGACAGAGAAAGAAGCAGAGGAGAAAAAGAGAGAAAAGGAGAGGAAAAGAGAGAGATTGGCGTGAGGGAGAAGAGAAGAGGGAGAGAGAAGACTTCACCAAAACGACTTCCTTCCAACACGAAAAACGTTCGTGTTACTTCCTCTTCGATTTAGTTCCGACATCCTCATCATCAACTCACTCTACACAAATCCACCATTTTCGAAATTGATGGAGAAAGTGAGGGATGTTGAGTTCTCTCTTCCATTTCTTGTGATGGAGGTTAGGAAAGTTCAAATATAAGGTTGATTGCTAGCTTGGAGTGAAGAAATCAAGGTGTGGGTGAGTTAGGTTTGAGTAATCAAATTTGGGGTTTTTGTGAATAGTAGCTTTTGGAGGTTAGGGATGATGAATAGTGTTTAGGAAAGATTTCGAGGAATTCGGTATTTCGGTCAAAAAGAGGTTTCGCGATCGAGTGGAAAGCTTTGGAAGCGGATTGGGGGTCGCCGGAGCGGGGAGCGTTCGTGTGGTTACTCGGTGATTTCGGCTCGCTCGTGGCTCACGCTTCAAGGGTGAGTTTTACTCACGTTTAGGTTTTTGAATTTAATAAACATAAATTGTGAAATGTGTTTCGGTTTGATTCGTGTCGAAAACGTATTTTGTACGAAAATCACGTTTTAGGTCCAATCGGTTTTTGGATTGTTTGATTGATGATCATTGTTGTTTGAATATGTTTTTGGACTGTTTTTATGTTGGGACTGGACTGGAACAGGTATCGGAATTGGTCGGAACTACGAAAAATGCGAAAACGGGATAAAATACAATGTTGTCAAAAGCGCACGAGTCGTGCGTCCCAGGCGCACGGACCGTGCGTGTCATTCTGTTTCTGTTTTCAAAAATGCATTACAGGGCGCACGACCCGTGCGTGTGGGAGCTCGGACCGTGCGCCGTGTTCTGTCCAAATTTTCCAAACTTGCCCGAGACGATCCCGATCGATTCCAATCCTCTCCTAATCCTTTCCTAACCCTGCTATAATGATATTAGGCCTATAGTGCCATGACTTTTGGGTATGTTTCAAAAGGGTTTTATAAAATACTTTCGAAGTTGAAATTGTCTCGAAAAACCGAATAATAGCATACGTGTGCGGATATGTTTTATTAATAATAAAGCGGACTATGAGTCCTACGTGGTATGGTATAACTGACGCGGGATGATTATTATTTATTCGTCTAAACCGGTCTACGATTCACGATATATATATTATATCGGCTATAGGGAGCGGCCCAATGCGGGTAGTATGTTCGATTAACGGTCAAATGTAGATGGACTAACTGTTCATTGAGTATAGGTGAACTAACAGGTCATCGAGTGTAGATATATTTAATATATATCGGGTTTGGGTGACGACCCATGTTGACATACTAGGAGGGGCAGTCATGATCCCCTACCCTAGGCTCCGAGGCCAATAGTGAAACTATTATTGGTAAGGGGTTCGCCGGGATTAGTCTTGGGGCAGTCGGTGGTGTGTCAAAGAGTATTGAGTAACGTTCGCCGGGATTAGTCGGTGGTGTGTCAAAGAGTATTGAGTAACGTTCACCGGGATTAGTCTTGGGGAAGTCGGTGGTACGTTACTGTTGTTGTGTAGTGTGGTTCGCCGGGATTAGTCTTGGTGCAGTCGGTGACGCACTGAGTTATAGCAGATTCGCCGGGATTAGTCTTGGGGCAGTCAGTGGAATGCTATGTGTAAAATAATGCGGTTCATCGGGAATTAGCGTTCGCGCAGTCGATGCCGTGTTGAGTTAACAATGTTTTCAAACTGGACCGAGAGTGCTAGTAGGGGTCTTGGTAGAACTCACTGAGATTGTATCTCACTGTTTATATGTTGTTGTTTTACAGAGAAGCAGGGAAAGTGGAAATCCAGGAGGCACGAGTAGGTGGAACTCGGACAGTGGCTGAAGATTTAGCTTTATGCTTAACTTTATGTTTTCCCTTGTTTTCTGTGTATCAAAACATTTTGTCTTTAGCGTTATGTATTTATTTCCGCTTTCTTGTACGATATTGAACACTGTATTTCACTGATGGTTTGTGGTCTTATTTATGTTTAAGACTGTCCTGTTGTTATTCAGTGAAAATTTTATAGTGGTGTTCAGTATCTAAACAGGAAATATATCTCTGATGATTTAGGTTTGGTACACTTGGGTATTTTTACTCGATAAAAATACCGGGGAGTTACACTTATATCCTATATAAAACCCCTTTCCAGCTGAACCTAGGAACAACATTCATTTTTCTAAGATTAGAAACACCTAGCTAAAGAAGAGGAAGAGAGGGGAGAGGGCGTGAGTTGAGAGGGAGGAAGTGAGGAGGAACTTCTCAAAGTCTATTGCCTGTTCAATCCAAGGGCTCAACCATGATCAGCTCACCTTCCTCTTTCCATTGATCACCAACTCGAAATCATCCTTCCTCCTCCTCCATAAATCACCATTGAAGGCCTATCCAAGTTCCACCAAGCCAAACACAAAATCTGAACCTTGCATGATGAAATGGAGAGCTATGGAGTACATCTTAGGGCAAGCAAGAGGTAATAGAAGTGTCAAGCATGAAGTCTTGGAGTCACTAGGAGAGTTGGTGCTTTGCCAATTCGAAATTGTGGGAGCTGAGTTTGATTGGGACAGTTTTGGAGCGATTCCGGAGATAGTTCGTGAGTTGGTGTTGTGATCGAGTCCTAGGAGAGTTCGTGGTTCTCGGGAACGATCGAATCCTTGAAGTCTCGGCAAATAGGTGAGTTCTATACTCACTAGGGATTTAAAATCATGTGTCACGTATTCTGAAACGAATCGCGTGTTTTTACGAAAATCTGGTGTAAAACCGCTTTATGAAAATATCGCATTTGAATCATGAAATTGATTGAATTGTCGGACTGAAAATTAGGAAATTTGCATGTCATGATTGTGGAATGATTGATTGCTATATGGCTGAATTGTGTCTGGAAATATATGTATGAAATCTGTTTGAAGGTTGGAAGTTGATCGGGTTACGGATTAGAAACGATCGGAAAGCAAAACGGAACGAAAACAACGAAAACTAGCACATTCTGAAATCTGCCCAGGGCACACGGGTCGTGGGCCCCATGCGCCCGGGTCGTGCGCCACTTTCTGGAACTCTGCCCAGAGCACACGGGTCGTGCGCCCCATGCGCCCGGGTCGTGCGCCCATGCCTGATGCCGGACTCCGAATTTCCGTTTCGTCGTTCCTTTCAGTTCCAAACCTCTTCTAATCTCCTTCTCAACCAACTGTGATGACGTGTCCCTAATAATATCATTGTTCGATTGATTCTAACTCACTTTTGTGAATATGGTTTTAAGATTATGTATGATGGTCATCGAAGTCCCAATGTGGGTACACGGTAGCTATACTAGGACCATTGGTATTCGTTCAGCGATTAAGTTAGCAAACCTTAGTAATCCATGTGAGATCATTTAATAATTAGGCTAAGTTAGTAATTAGATCACGTTAGTAATAAGTTTATGTTAAGTTCAGTTCATTGTTAAGTTAAGTTATTGTTATGTTAAGTTCAGTTCATTGTTAAGTTAAGTCATTGTTATGATAAGTTCATTGTTCAGTTCAGTTCAGGTATATTAAAATATATACAACAGTTCAGTTAGGGTGACGACCCTATTTCAGTTTAGTGTGCTAGGGGAGGGGAAGTCATGAGCCCTATGAACCTAGGCCCCATCAGGGACCCAGCCGATTAGTGGGGACGGGTTCACTGGAAGCTTATTATGCCAAGTGACCGGTGACACGCTAAAATATCAGTTCAGTTTATGTGTTGTTTCTTGTAACCGGCTTAAGGGTTATGAGGACAACGTTTAGTTCAGTTTATGAGTTGCGTCTTGTAACCGGCTTAAGGGTTATAAGGACAACTTCAGTTAGTTAGCCACATAGTCAATTTAGAGGACTATTTAGAATCAGAATAATGAATCAAGCATAATTGAACCGAGAGAATTAGTAAGGGGTCGCGATAGAACTCACTGAGACAAGTTGTCTCACCCAATCCATTGTTGTTGTTTTTCAGTTAAGCATGGAAAGTTGAAGACCGTGAGGCACGGCTATGGAGACGCTTGAGGAGCAGCCACTATCTTTATTTCTTTATGTCTTGTATTTCAGTTTCCTTTGTATTTCTGTATTTCTATTCAGTATCTTAAGACTATTCGATCGTACGACTTATGTCTTTCAAGTTGTAAATCGCTTTCGCAGACTTTCGGTTTTTGGTACTGAACACTAGTTGAGTGGTGTAAGGACCGACTTTATGTATTTCATGTTAACTTATGTAAGCGAACTTGATGGGTTTTTAGCATCGAGTATTAGTATGTGTTCAGTATTTAAAAAGAAAGTCACTCTGATGTATGCTAGTAGTGCACTTCGGTAATTTCTACATGTTAGAAATTAACGGGGTGTTACAATTGGTACCAGAGCAGTTCGACCTTGTCGGACTTAGAATCATGAGTCTCTTAAGTCCTCTAAGCGTGATTCCTCTTAGTATGCTATTAGACGTTTAGCTTGATCAACTAAACACTTTGTGCATATTTCGCAGAATCATGGCTGGTGGAAGTAGGAGAAGCGTCCCTGTTGATCCAAATACCCAATGGATGCAGAATGTCATCGAGATGCAACAGAAGATGATGAATGACATGATGCAAATGCAGCAGCAGCAGATGGCTCAAATGACTCAGATGCATCATGAGAGGATGAATCAGCAACAACAGAATGTTCACCAACCTCCTCTGGATGATCCGAATAGGGCTTACTTTTGTTTTCAGAAGATGAATCCTCAAAGTTTCAAAGGAGGACCTGAGGTAATGGCATCACATTTCTGGCTGGATTCGATGGAGAAGATTTTTAGGACTCTTCATTGCAGCGAAGAAGAGAAGGTTCTTTTTGCTGCCCATATGCTCGAGGAAGATTCTCAAACCTGGTGGACCAATGCTCATGATTTGATGGTGAACCAGGGAACTCCTGTTACCTGGGTTAACTTCAAGGAGATGTTTATTGGTCACTTTTTCCCTCCGGTGATGAAGTTAAGTAAGCAAGCCGAGTTTATCAATCTGAGGCAAGGAGAGATGTCGGTGGGTGAGTTCACCGCCAAGTTCGAAAGGTTGTCGCAGTTTTATCAGGTGGCAAAACATGCTCCGAATGATGAGTGGAAGATGCAGATGTACAAGGCAGGTCTTCGTGCGGATGTGGCCCAAGGTCTTAGCTCTTATGCTATGAGTAGTTATGCTGGATTGGTGCAGCAAGCTTATGTTGCAGAGGCAGATCTCAACAGGATGTATAAGGAAAGGAAAGCGTATCGAAAAGAGAAGAAGAAAGCATTGGAATTGTCAAACCCAAGTGATGAATCGAAGAATTTTTACAACAAAGGGAAGCAACCTACAGCATCCGAACTACTAAGGTCCGGTAAGTGTCCGAAATGCGGAAGGCCTCGCACTGGAGAGTGTCGTCTGGGATCCACTGTGTGTTAGTATTGCAAGGAAGAAGGGCATTATGCTAACGAATGCCCGTTGAAGAAGAGGAATCGAGAAGGGAATTCTAACTCTGCAAGCGGAAAGGTCTTTGTAATGGACGCTCAGGAAGGCGAAGTTGGTGTCGTCTCGAAGAAAGGTATATTGTGTGTTGTTTGTTTTGATTGGTCCAATTTTGAGGACAAAATTTTTAAAAGTTGGGGTGATTGTAATATCCCCAATTTTTGGTAATTAAATTATTTGGCGTGAATTGATATTGAATGAACTATTGTCTTGATTTAAAATAAATTAATTGGATTGGTATATACTTGATTGATTTATTATTCAAATGATGTGCTTAATTAATATTAATTGCATCAAGTTAGAGTGTTGGGGGCTGAGGGGAGTCATTAGGAAAGAAATGTTTAAGTGAAGGGCGAAATTGTCTTTTCCTTATATCCTATATAAAACCCCTTTCCAGCTGAACCTAGGAACAACATTCATTTTTCTAAGATTAGAAACACCTAGCTGAAGAAGAGGAAGAGAGGGGAGAGGGCGTGAGTTGAGAGGGAGGAAGTGAGGAGGAACTTCTCAAAGTCTATTGCCTGTTCAATCCAAGGGCTCAACCATGATCAGCTCACCTTCCTTTTTCCATTGATCACCAACTCGAAATCATCCTTCCTCCTCCTCCATAAATCACCATTGAAGGCCTATCCAAGCTCCACCAAGCCAAACACAAAATCAGAACCTTGCATGTTGAAATGGAGAGCTATGGAGTACATCTTAGGGCCAGCAAGAGGTAATATAAGTGTCAAGCATGAAGTCTTGGAGTCACTAGGAGTGTTTGTGCTTTGCCAATTCGAAATTGTGGGAGCTGAGTTCGATTGGGACAGTTTTGGAGCGATTCCGGAGATAGTTCGTGAGTTGGTGTTGTGATCGAGTCCTAGGAGAGTTCGTGGTTCCCGGGAACGGTCGAATCCTTGAAGTCTCGGCAAAAAGGTGAGTTCTATACTCACTAGGGATTTAAAATCATGTGTCATGTATTCTGAAACGAATCGCGTGTTTTTACGAAAATCTGGTGTAAAACCGCTTTATGAAAATATCGCATTTGAATCATGAAATTGATTGAATTGTCGGACTGAAAATTAGGAAATTTGCATGTCATGATTGTGGAATGATTGATTGCTATATGGCTGAATTGTGTCTGGAAATATATGTATGAAATCTGTTTGAAGGTTGGAAGTTGATCGGGTTACGGATTGGAAACGATCGAAAAGCAAAACGGAACGAAAACAACGAAAACTAGCACATTCTGAAATCTGCCCAGGGCACACGGGTTGTGGTCCCCATGCGCCCGGGTCGTGAGCCACTTTCTGGAACTCTGCCCAGAGCACACGGGTCGTGCGCCCCATGCGCCTGGGTCGTGCGCCCCATGCGCCCGGGTCGTGCGCCCATGCCTGATGCCGGACTCCGAATTTCTGTTTCGTCGTTCCTTTCAGTTCCAAACCTCTTCTAATCTCCTTCTCAACCAACAGTGATGATGTGTCCCTAATAATATCATTGTTCAATTGATTCTAACTCACTTTTGTGAATATGGTTTTAAGATTATGTATGATGGTCATTGAAGTCCCAATGTGGGTACACGGTAGCTATACTAGGACCGTTTGGTATTCGTTCAGCGATTAAGTTAGCAAACCTTAGTAATCCATGTGAGATCATTTAATAATTAGACTAAGTTAGTAATTAGATCACGTTAGTAATAAGTTTATGTTAAGTTCAGCTCATTGTTAAGTTAAGTTATTGTTATGTTGAGTTCAGTTCATTGTTAAGTTAAGTCATTGTTATGATAAGTTCATTGTTCAGTTCAGTTCAGGTATATTAAAATATATACATCAGTTCAGTTAGGGTGACGACCCTATTTCAGTTTAGTGTGCTAGGGGAGGGGAAGTCATGAGCCCTATGAACCTAGGCCCCATCAGGGACCCAGCCGATTAGTGGGGATGGGTTCACCGGAAGCTTATTATGCCAAGTGACCGGTGACACGCTAAAATATCAGTTCAGTTTATGTGTTGTTTCTTGTAACTGGCTTAAGGGTTATGAGGACAACGTTTAGTTCAGTTTATGAGTTGCGTCTTGTAACCGGCTTAAGGGTTATAAGGACAACTTCAGTTAGTTAGCCACATAGTCAATTTAGAGGACTATGAGTTAGAATCAGAATAATGAATCAAGCATAATTGAACCGAGAGAATTAGTAAGGGGTCGCGATAGAACTCACTGAGACAAGTTGTCTCACCCAATCCATTGTTGTTGTTTTTCAGTTAAGCAGGGAAAGTTGAAGACCGTGAGGCACGGCTATGGAGACGCTTGAGGAGCAGCCACTATCTTTATTTCTTTATGTCTTGTATTTCAGTTTCCTTTGTATTTCTGTATTTCTATTCGGTATCTTAAGACTATTCGATCGTACGACTTATGTCTTTCAAGTTGTAAATCGCTTCCGCAGACTTTCGGTTTTTGGTACTGAACACTAGTTGAGTGGTGTAAGGACCGACTTTATGTATTTCATGTTAAGTTATGTAAGCGAACTTGATGGGTTTTTAGCATCGAGTATTAGTATGTGTTCAGTATTTAAAAAGAAAGTCACTCTGATGTATGCTAGTAGTGCACTTCGGTAATTTCTACATGTTAGAAATTAACGGGGTGTTACAATTGGTACCAGAGCAGTTCGACCTTGTCGGACTTAGAATCATGAGTCTCTTAAGTCCTCTAAGCGTGATTCCTCTTAGTATGCTATTAGACGTTTAGCTTGATCAACTAAACACTTTGTGCATATTTCGCAGAATCATGGCTGGTGGAAGTAGGAGAAGCGTCCCTGTTGATCCAAATACCCAATGGATGCAGAATGTCATCGAGATGCAACAGGAGATGATGAATGACATGATGCAAATGCAGCAGCAGCAGATGGCTCAAATGACTCAGATGCATCATGAGAGGATGAATCAGCAACAACAGAATGTTCAACAACCTCCTCTGGAAGATCCGAATAGGGCTTACTTTTGTTTTCAGAAGATGAATCCTCAAAGTTTCAAAGGAGGACCTGAGGTAATGGCATCACATTTCTGGCTGGATTCGATGGAGAAGATTTTTAGGACTCTTCAATGCAGCGAAGAAGAGAAGGTTCTTTTTGCTGCCCATATGCTCGAGGAAGATGCTCAAACCTGGTGGACCAATGCTCATGATTTGATGGTGAACCAGGGAACTCCTGTTACCTGGGTTAACTTCAAGGAGATGTTTATTGGTCACTTTTTCCCTCCGGTGATGAAGTTAAGTAAGCAAGCCGAGTTTATCAATCTGAGGCAAGGAGAGATGTCGGTGGGTGAGTTCACCGCCAAGTTCGAAAGGTTGTCGCAGTTTTATCAGTTGGCAAAACATGCTCCGAATGATGAGTGGAAGATGCAGATGTACAAGGCAGGTCTTCGTGCGGATGTGGCCCAAGGTCTTAGCTCTTATGCTATGACTAGTTATGCTGGATTGGTGCAGCAAGCTTATGTTGCAGAGGCAGATCTCAACAGGATGTATAAGGAAAGGAAAGCGTATCGAAAAGAGAAGAAGAAAGCATTGGAATTGTCAACCCCAAGTGATGAATCGAAGAATTTTTACAACAAAGGGAAGCAACCTACAGCATCCGAACTACTAAGGTCCGGTAAGTGTCCGAAATGCGGAAGGCCTCGCACTGGATAGTGTCGTCTGGGATCCACCGTGTGTTACTATTGCAAGGAAGAAGGGCATTATGCTAACGAATGCCCGTTGATGAAGAGGAATCGAGAAGGGAATTCTAACTCTGCAAGCGGAAAGGTCTTTGTAATGGACGCTCAGGAAGGCGAAGTAGGTGTCGTCTCGAAGAAAGGTATATTGTGTGTTGTTTGTTTTGATTGGTCCAATTTTGAGGACAAAATTTTTAAAAGTTGGGGTGATTGTAATATCCCCAATTTTCGCTAATTAAATTATTTGGCGTGAATTGATATTGAATGAACTATTGTCTTGATTTAAAATAAATTAATTGGATTGGTATATACTTGATTGATTTATTATTCAAATGATGTGCTTAATTAATATTAAGTGCATCAAGTTAGAGTGTTGGGGGCTGAGGGGAGTCATTAGGAAAGAAATGTTTAAGTGAAGGGCGAAATTGTCTTTTCCTTATATCCTATATAAAACCCCTTTCCAGCTGAACCTAGGAACAACATTCATTTTTCTATGATTAGAAACACCTAGCTGAAGAAGAGGAAGAGAGGGGAGAGGGCGTGAGTTGAGAGGGAGGAAGTGAGGAGGAATTTCTCAAAGTCTATTGCATATTCAATCCAAGGGCTCAACCATGATCAGCTCACCTTCCTCTTTCCATTGATCACCAACTCGAAATCATCCTTCCTCCTCCTCCATAAATCACCATTGAAGGCCTATCCAAGCTCCACCAAGCCAAACACAAAATCTGAACCTTGCATGTTGAAATGGAGAGCTATGGAGTACATCTTAGGGCCAGCAAGAGGTAATAGAAGTGTCAAGCATGAAGTCTTGGAGTCACTAGGAGTGTTTGTGCTTTGCCAATTCGAAATTGTGGGAGCTGAGTTTGATTGGGACAGTTTTGGAGCGATTCCGGAGATAGTTCGTGAGTTGGTGTTGTGATCGAGTCCTAGGAGAGTTCGTGGTTCTCGGGAACGGTCGAATCCTTGAAGTCTCGGCAAATAGGTGAGTTCTATACTCACTATGGATTTAAAATCATGTGTCACGTATTTTGAAACGAATCGCGTGTTTTTACGAAAATCTGGTGTAAAACCGCTTTATGAAAATATCGCATTTGAATGATGAAATTGATTGAATTGTCGGACTGAAAATTAGGAAATTTGCATGTCATGATTGTGGAATGATTGATTGCTATATGGCTGAATTGTGTCTGGAAATATATGTACGAAATCTGTTTGAAGGTTGGAAGTTGATCGGGTTACGGATTGGAAACGATCGAAAAGCGAAACGGAACGAAAACAACGAAAACTAGCACATTCTGAAATCTGCCCAGGGCACACGGGTTGTGGGCCCCATGCGCCCGGGTCGTGAGCCACGTTCTGGAACTCTGCCCAGAGCACACGGGTCGTGCGCCCCATGCGCCCAGGTCGTGCGCCCATGCCTGATGTCGGACTCCGAATTTCTGTTTCGTCGTTCCTTTCAGTTCCAAACCTCTTCTAATCTCCTTCTCAACCAACAGTGGTGATGTGTCCCTAATAATATCATTGTTCGATTGATTCTAACTCACTTTTGGGAATATGGTTTTAAGATTATGTATGATGGTCATTGAAGTCCCAATGTGGGTACACGGTAGCTGTAACACCCCCTTTTAATAACCTTACTATTTAATAAAATCAGAGTTTCTTTTTTTTTTTTGAAAACAATATAAGAGAGTGCTACACTTACTCCAGTAATTTAACAACTTCAAATTTGTATGGTTCGATTAAAGCCATAAGATACATAGCACCATAAAATACCAGTTCAGTTCGCATCAACTAATTACAGTCACTACCACAGCGGAAAAATATTAAGTTCGAAAATAAATCCAATACATCACCAATAACAGTCTAACAGTATAATTAAAATAACACATAAGCATAAGACGCCCCCTCGGTGCTACATATCAGAGCATGACACATCCTAACAGACGAAGGCATAAAGGTAACCTTCACTCGCTATCACCTGCACGTTGCCGACATGAGAAGCAACATAAAAAGCAGTAGGGCGAGTCTCTTTTCATAATTAATAACATATGGGATAAGCACTGCATAGGAAAAGTAACTAGGCACACACATTCGTAACAATGACAGCAACCACATCAAAGTTTCAATATCCAATCAACATTACAACATGTATAGTTATGCATGAAATGCAACCCAAACTCCACGGGCACATGCATGTCGGATCCGTCACCAAATACAATTAGGCCGAAGCCTCTGCTCACCAATTAAAATTAGGCCGAAGCCTCTGCTCACCAATTATGCACATGGTTCATGAGATGCTATGGAAATGCACCACAACACGCCACACAATTCACCAATTCACCATTAAATCAGCTCACCATTTTATTCATATTCTCACCATTGTATAAATCAGCTCACCAATCACACCATAATATACTCACCAACTCACCCACCACTCACACCAACACCAATTTCAATTAGGCCAATTTAGGATTTGACACAGCATAGGGAAAGTGAGTAAAAAAAATTGAAATTTAGACACTTAAACACCTCAGCCCAGAACCACCAGTAAAATAATCCATTTTTTTTCATAAAACCAGAACATTTGGATAGACACTGAAATTAGCTTCGAAACGCATTTTGAACCGTCAAATTTGGATAACCGAGTCAAAAGTTAAGATCGAAACAAAATCGGAAAAAAAACTTAGACATTCTGAAACTGGCGCCCAGGAGCAACACAGAACTGGCGCATAGGCGCTGGGCGCCCAGGAACAGCAACACTGGCCTGGCGCAACTGGCGCAGGAACTGGCGCAGGGGGAACACGGCGCCCAGGCACTAGGCGCCTAAGGCCAACACGCAAGAAAACTCATTTTACTTCGAAATTAATTTTGTACGAGCCAAATACTCAGAATATGGGAACCCAGCAAGAATTTTGGCAAAATGTGACACGCACTGTTGGCGCCCATGGACTAGGCGCCTAAGGCCAGGACAGGGAACAACTCCTATGACTCCAAAAATTATTTTACACGAGCCATTTATTTAGTGTATGAGAACCAAAAAATAATTTTGAGAAAATATGCAACGCAACAGTGGCGCCCTTGGCGCCCATGGCCAAGGCGCCTAGCACCAAAACTGGCAACACAGTGAGACAGGCGCAGGAAAAACTGGCGCAGGGCGCCTAGCGCCCAGACACAGAATTGGCGCAGGAACACCCAAAACTGGCGCAGGGAACACGGCGCCCATGCACTAGGCGCCTAATGAAAACACAGAATACAACTCTTTTTGTGGCAAAAATCATTTTACACGAGCTATTTTACTTGGACATGAAAACCAAACGCCAAAATTGGCAAAACAATCACCAGAAAATTGGGGCCCTTGGCGCCCATGGCACAAGGCGCCTAGCGCCTGGGACAGCAACAGACACAACAAACACAGCACAGCTCTTGGCGCCCAGCAGCAGGGCGCCTGGGACAGAATTCCAGCAACACACACACACACCTAGGGCGCCTAAGGCTCCATCAATTTTTGAGTTTCTCTTAACATAACTACACCAAATTAAATCACCAACACCATCCATCAATACAAATACTAACCAACACATTTATCACCAAAAATCCTTCAGTCATAACATCAAACCCCTAGCATGCATATTGCGCACCATATTCATTTCAACACCAATTAAACACATTTTTGCACAATTAAATTTCAGCATAGCAACAACATCATAATACACAATTCATTCAAGAAAATCATTCTAAAACCTAACCCTAGACAATACTCATCACATAAGCTATTAAAAATAAAAAGAGGACCCCCTAACCTCTTAGAATTCGAAACCACCAAGCAAAGCTCCAAGGAATTGCAAGACACCAACAAGCCTTCTCTTCCTCCTTGAGTGATTCGCCCTTCTTCTCTTTCTCCTTCTCTCTACGCGACCTCTCTTCTCACTTCTCCTTTTCTTTTCTTTTTTACGTTTTCTTTTCTTTCTCTTGCACAATTGAGTGAAATGAAAACTAACCCTCAAGACCCCTAAGTGAGTCGACTCCTATGAGTAGTCAATGGGTCACGGGCCTACTTGTGGATCACGGGCCGTTATTCGCACCACTTAATTTGTGACAACACCTCCTAAACAAATAAAATAAAATAAATTAAATTAAATTCTGAATTAGTTAATTGAATTAAATAAATATTGTAAGCCTTAAATAACTTAATTAAATAAATAATTAAATTATTTTGGGGCGTTACAGTAGCTATACTAGGACCGTTTGGTATTCGTTCAGCGATTAAGTTAGCAAACCTTAGTAATCCATGTGAGTTCATTTAATAATTAGACTAAGTTAGTAATTAGATCACGTTAGTAATAAGTTTATGTTAAGTTCAGTTCATTGTTAAGTTAAGTTATTGTTATGTTGAGTTCAGTTCATTGTTAAGTTAAGTCATTGTTATGATAAGTTCATTGTTCAGTTCAGTTCAGGTATATTAAAATATATACATCAGTTCAGTTAGGGTGACGACCCTATTTCAGTTTAGTGTGCTAGGGGAGGGGAAGTCATGAGCCCTATGAACCTAGGCCCCATCAGGGACCCAGCCGATTAGTGGGGACGGGTTCACCGGAAGCTTATTATGCCAAGTGACCGGTGACACGCTAAAATATCAGTTCAGTTTATGTGTTGTTTCTTGTAACCGGCTTAAGGGTTATGAGGACAACGTTTAGTTCAGTTTATGAGTTGCGTCTTGTAACCGGCTTAAGGGTATAAGGACAACTTCAGTTAGTTAGCCACATAGTCAATTTAGAGGACTATGAGTTAGAATCAGAATAATGAATCAAGCATAATTGAACCGAGAGAATTAGTAAGGGGTCGCGATAGAACTCACTGAGACAAGTTGTCTCACCCAATCCATTGTTGTTGTTTTTCAGTTAAGCAGGGAAAGTTGAAGACCGTGAGGCACGGCTATGGAGACGCTTGAGGAGCAGCCGCTATCTTTATTTCTTTATGTCTTGTATTTCAGTTTCCTTTGTATTTCTGTATTTCTATTCAGTATCTTAAGACTATTCAATTGTACGACTTATGTCTTTCAAGTTGTAAATCGCTTCCACAGACTTTCGGTTTTTGGTACTGAACACTAGTTGAGTGGTGTAAGGGCCGACTTTATGTATTTCATGTTAAGTTATTTAAGCGAACTTGATGGGTTTTTAGCATCGAGTATTAGTATGTGTTCAGTATTTAAAAAGAAAGTCACTCTGATGTATGCCAGTAGTGCACTTCGGTAATTTCTACATGTTAGAAATTAACGGGATGTTTCTGACTTGGGTCCCTAAAGAGACAATCTCAACCCCTCCTCCTTGTGCCAATGATGTGTTGACAAGGTTTATGCAGCAGACAAATGAAAAATTTGAAAGCTTGGATGGTCAAATTGGAGCCATGAACAACGAATTTGGAAGCCTGAAGGGTCAAATCTCAAGTCTCATTGCTTTGTTATCTCAAGAGGCCCAAGAAACTCCTTCACAAACTAAGTCTACCCAAAATGAAGAAGCTGAGCAATACAAAGAAAGTATTCCTTCGAAAGATGAATGTGTCTCTATGGAATATAATCTGGAGGAAGAAGCTCTAAAGAAAAATGATGAGACTCGTACTGAAGGGAGTCAAATCAAAATAGTAGCTCCTATTGAAGGGAGTCCTATTGAAACAAAAAATTCTACTAAAGGGAGCAATTGTGAGGATAGTGAGAAAGATCCCATGGTTATTGATTTGGAGAAAAATGAGATAGTCCCAGATTTTGGGCAAATTATTTTAACCATTGGTGATGCTGTAATTGAGGCTCACAGAGGAAAGGTAACCTTAATGAGTGGTAAATAAGAGGAGGTGCTTAAAGCTTTAAATTCCAATGAAATTTTCTCTTCTTTAACTTCTCCTTATTTCTATGATGTGGTTGAAACTAACATTTTCAGTGATTTAGAGATGCAGGGCTTTTTGGAAAACAAAATTATTTTCCAGGATCCTAGCATAGTGGTGGATGAAGATAAAATAAAAATTCCATCATCCTTCGAAGTTCATCCACCACATGGAAAAAGAAAGAACAATGTGAACCACATGGTTAGAAAGTTAATAAGGTGTACTGCGTTAGATGTTAAATTTGCTCTTGGAAAGCCACCTGATTAAGCACTAACTATCGTCAAGCTCACGATGTTAAACAAGCGCTTCACAGGAGGCAACCTGTGTTTTATTTTCAGTTATTTTTGTTTTGTTTTGTTTTTAGGAATAAGCTCCAACTACAAGCTCTCTTAGGGAAGTCACTCTTACTCTCTCTCTCTCTCTCTCATTTATTTCCTTTTGTTTGTATTTGATCATTTTGCATTGAGGATCATGCTTCATACAAGTGTGGGGGAGGAGAATTTATTTTGTCACTTGATCTCTATTAATGCACATACCCACCATATATGTTGATAGCATTTTTCTGGCTTGTTTTAAATGAATTATGCTTAAAGTTTAAAAAAATAGAGATTTTATCTTTAGGGGATCCCATAATTAATATTCTTGACGGACTTGTGCTTAATTGTAACTGTGGGGTTGTCCTTAGGAAGCTGATAATTAGCAATTGTTCCTGTTGAGTACTTTTTGAGAACTAGCTTCTAAATGTGAGATTTGAGCCTTCATAAGGGGATTGATACTAAATCATAAATTTTTACCCCTTTTCTTTCTATGAGTGTGTTTCCCAATTTGCTACATTCTAGAATTTGTTTTCTGACCATCTCAAGGCGAAAATTGATTTGCATCATGTAAAAAGATTTGGGGAATTTAGGTATTTTTCTGGCCTCAGAGTTGTTTGTTGAATTTATCCATTAGTTGCCCCCTTTGAGCCTATTTGTTATATTTTCTCTTTGGTACCTAGATATAATTGTTTCCTTTTTTTGTGGTAACCATTTGAAATTAAATTTGGCGCAACTATTGAAAATTACAATTTTGTGCTGTATGTTAGTTGTCTATCTTGTCAGGACTGAAAAAAATAGGTGTGACTTATGTGCTTACCTTTTCCCCCTAAGAAAAGTGAAAAAAAAGAAAGAAAATTTGAAAAAAAAAATAATAAGCAAGAAGGAGGAAAAGGCAAATAAAAAAAAATACTCAAGAGCAAGGCAAATCAAAAAGAGCTGACTCAATAGAAAAAAAGTGAACAAGGAAGTGATATTAACTTGTAGTTTGGACAAAAATTGTAAAATAGATAGGAGCTCCATATTTGATTTCAAAGGTTACTATTTGTTTCTTGTTTTTTTTAGCCCTTTGATTATCCCTTTCTTCTTATTTCCTACCCTGCATGAATTCACCTTGGCCCCATTACAACCCATAACACCCCATCTTATTATTCCTAACAGACAAAGGTTCATCACCTAATGTGAATTTTGTTGAAACTTGAGTGTATATTTTCCCTAGTCCCTAAACACTTAGAGAGATTGTGAGCGAGTGCCATTGTTCACAGAAATATATTCATCAGGGACATGAGCCTCTAATTGGGCAACCTTGTGACCAGTGTTTTAAAAACCGGCTCGGCCCGGCCGGTCGGACCGGTCGAACCGGTGGGGTAACCGAGCCGGGCAAGGTTTTGGATCGGCCATGCAGCAAACCGGTGGGAACCGGTGTGACTCCGCCGGTTTTTGGAAAAACCGGTGACCCGGTGACCCGGCTCGAACCGGACCGGGTTGTGCATTTTGTTTTTTTTGTTTTTTTATCAAATATTTGAACTGTAATTGGGAGGGGCCGCGCGAACGCAGGCCCCCACTAGTGATTGCCATCTAGGTAAGTATGTTTCCCATTGACATATGCCTTGCTTTTATATCTCATTCGCCTCCTTGTTGCGTTCATTCTATCCGATGTGGGACTATTTGTAAACTACTTAAAACAAAAGAGACTAAAAAAAACCCTCAACAAAATGCCATTAGTGGGGTTTGAACCCCTGACCTGTTGAAAGCAAATGCTGAGCGCTACCATGAGGCTACCAATCTTATTGAGGATATTATTCATTTCAAATATATATAATTGGTACCTCTTTTCCAAAAAGTCAAGTACGCTCATCTTCATGGCATTAGCTTGTAATATTAATATTATGTTTCAACAAACTTATTTAATATTAAGTATTTTTTTAAAGATTTATTTAATATTAAGTTGTTAACTTTTGAAATTTGTTCTAAATATTTACTGAAGCATGATATGAACTTTTAAAATTTATTTAATATATACCAAGCAAATAAAAATAAAATAGGCATGGTGTGTAATTTTAGCAAATTAAGTTTTACAAGTATGAAATATATAGGTCCTGATAATTTGGTAATTTTTTATATTTTAGTAGATATAAAATAAACATAGTTATTAATTTTACAGGGACGAAATTTATATTATATACTATATAGGTATTGAAAATTCTCGAAATAGAGACCGGGTCCGAGTCATCCGGTCCCGGTTTTGGTCATGCGGTTCAACTGTCGACCCCTCGATCCGACCATTGACCCAGTGACCCGGTACCTTCACCGAGTCGGTCACTAGTCCGAGTATTAAAACATTGCTTGTGACACCTCATATGTACTATATTGTCTATTGTCTGTCATTGTTCTTCTGATTTTGGATCTCTTATTTGGCTGTCTCTATTTAATTGAAAAAATTCTTGAGCAAGAAAATTAGCTTGAGGACAAGCAAAGGTTAAGTGTGGGGGAGTTGATAAACTCTAATTTAGTGCATTTTTAGAGATATCTTTGTGACATTTTTTTGAGCAATTATTACCAATTAAATAAATAAGTGACTTACTTCGCTCTTGTTTTTGTAGGAAAGAGGAAAAATAAAGAAATTGTTGCAATGGGGTGTATAAAGCAAAATAGGGGGTATCATTAGCACAAGAATTCATTCTTGTTGATTTTTTTTTACGTCACTTCAGGAACAGAAGGTATTGGGCTGGAAAAAGACATTAAGCCTAGTCCATTTAATTAAAAGAAGAAAAGCCCAAGTGTGGGTATGAATTGGACCAAATCAGCAAAGAGAAGGAAAAATAGGACGTGACTTGGGGAAGAGGAAAAATAAGGAATCCTAGGCTTAAGGAAAAAGAAAGGAGTGCAAGTAATAAAAGGGAGGATAGCCGCAGACGTCAAGGGAGGAGAAGCGGTAGTGACGGCAACGCATAGGAGAGGAGAAAAAGAGTTTTTGGGTACCGTTCTTGACAGCGTGAGAGAACTTTGGAGCAGAGAAGGAGACTGAATACTCAAGATCAGAATTTCCTCCGTCTTTCGAGTTAATTTTATCTCTGTAATTCATGACTCCTAATTTTATTTCATTGTTCTTAGTCTCTATGGATAGCTAAATCCTCTTCTAGGGTCTAGGGGGATCTTGCAAGACTAGAGACTTTTCTATATTTTAATTTATGCTTTGAATTCCCGGCTTTTATTTTAATTAATAGTCTTTTATTACTTTTATCACATAATTAGGATTGACAACCCTTTGCATGTTCATAATCAATTAGTTGATCAGCGATCGTACTGCAATTAGTTGGTGGACCTATAGAATAATTGGGGCTATAATTAATTTAGTCTTCCAATCATTCAACCTTTTTGTTCTTTATGCTTTTCTTGAATTTAAATTCTTGCCTGACCAAACAAGGGTTAATTTAGGAAAAAGAATATTAATAACGAATGACCAAACGGATTAATAGTTTTAGTAAAGGGATTGGTAATTAAATAAAATAAAGGAATTCAGGTAGAGTTAGACATAGGGGAATCGAAGCTTGCAAGTGAAACCGTGACCCTAGACCTCCTCTCTCAATTATTTATATTTTGTATTTTAATTCTTGCTATTTATTTCTTTTTATTTTAGTTTCTATAACCATCAAATTACTTGTTCGCCTAAACAATAAATAATCTTGATTAGTTTAGTACTTGTTAATTAATCCCTGTGGAGATGATAATCTTTTATACTACTTCTGCGAAGGAGTACCCTTGCTCTAAGTGTGTTTTTAACGCGGGGTAAGTGCAACTTTAAATGTAAGTGATTTCACTTTGTTTGATATAGATGATGAGGACCTTAACTCGAGGACGAATTCTTCTAAAGAAGGAGGGTGTGATGAGGACCTCCTAGCTCAAGGAAAGGAAGCACAAAAAGGAGTGGTTACTAGAAGCAACGCAAGGAAGCTTCAAGAGGACATTGAGAAAAGGATTAGCTCTTTGTTGATTCCCATTGGAGGAGAATCTAATGAAGACAAAATTTACCAACTTCTATCATTAGTGACTAGTCCGTATTACAAAAATATATTAGACTTGTTTTCTTTTCTAATTTTAATTTGTAATAATTGTACTTTGATGTCTTTTCCTTTTAAAAGCCTAGCATTTTCTCTAAGGCATTAGGTTGTGATTAGAAACTTAGGGTGGTGTGCTTAGTAAATTGCCAAGAGTATATATTGGCAAACATAACAATTTGGAATTAGACTTTGATGATATAGAAATTGATTTTTGAGAGCATAGAATTTTCTCTCCCTTGGTTCTTGGAAGAACTCAAGTTGGATCTTATCAAGGGGCTATTCATCTCCTTTGTGGCGATCACGCACCGATCTTATCATCTATCCTTAGATGTGGCGATCTTCACTCCATCCCCACATTCTTTCCTTTCCATTTTGTGAGTTTTACTTCCTTCATTGTTCTTAATTTTGGTTGATTGAGTCAAGAAATTTGGAATCTAATCATGGAAAAAGATCCTAATATTCAAGATTTGCTTGAATTTCACATCATAATTGCCTAGAGTAGCCACTTCCTTAAAACCAGTAGCACCAACAATGTTTCTTCTAGTACCAGTAGGAACACCTTTAGAAAAGAGGATAGAGGTTTTCTCCACACTAACCTTTTGGCCAGACATGTCACCAAATATCTTCAAAGTATCAATCATGCAATGAGCCTGTTTCAAAGTAGCCTTCCCAAAGAGTAACAAATCATCCGCAAACATGAGATGAGAAATATTAGGACCATTTTTGCCAGCCCTCAAAGGCTTCCAAGCACCAGACTCTACCTCATTAGAGATAAGGTGGGACAATTTATCCATACACAGAACAAAAATATAGGGACCTATGACATACACTAATTTTGGAAATAACTCATTTTTTTAAGTAATTTTGTAATTATGTGAACAATTTTCATCTTTAAAAGGTAAAAAAATACTCATCCTGTGCGAGTAAAACAAATAGTCCATAGCCCTTTCGAGTTTGTACAGACCAAACAATATCACAACTCATAACCTCGCAGTTAAAGCACAAATATAATACAAATAAAGTTATCCACTAACATTGAACCAATATTTACTTAAGTCAGTGTAGCAACCGAAAAATCCGGAGGAGGGATTCTTCGAAGTTTTTTGAAATGAAGCCGCCACCAAAGTTTAGTTTAAGGGCAAACATTGGAAAATCCCTATTGAGTGGATAAAGGGGGTTTGCGGGCCAGGTTTAGGCTCAGGAGTCGTTTATGCGTAGGGAAGGTATTAGCACCCTACGACATCATTCCTAAGGAAGGTTACTTTTTAACTAAATGTGTAAACATTTATTAATTCAAAAATAATGTTTTTACCCTTATAATAATAATAATAATAAGAATAATAATAATATTAATAATAATAATAATAATAATAAGACTTGCTAAACGGTTAGTTATTTTTTTGTACTATTTGAGAAATAGGAGAGAAATGGATTAAAAAAAAGGTGTTTTTATTATTGCAATTGACAGAGGTCATCCGCCCTCTGCTCCTGCGTATCTCCTGGTAGATAATCAAATCACACAGAGTTCTTGGGTAGAAAAAGTTTGTGTGTTGGCGTTTTTTAGGTATTTTGAAATTGGGATAGGCATTTGTAATGACCAAACAAGTGAAACTCGGAGTGGTCACCACTCATAGCCCGTTTGAAAACCAAAACTGCAACTAACGGTCAAACAAGCTAAACTCAGAGTGACCATTAGTAACAAACCATTTCTGTGTTTGGGGAAATTTTTATTTGTTATTTGAGAAAAGATAGGTTTGTGAAAGAAAAGTTTATTTGTAGAAAATAAATTTAAAAAAGGAAAGAGAAGGGCGTGCATATTTAAAAAGGGGTGTGAAAAGGAGCACGGGGTTGTACTTTTAAAAAGAGGTGCAAACAGTGAACCTAGCTGTTTTTTATAGGTTGGGTGCATTTTCTCTTTTAAAAAGAAGGAATGGGCCAAATGGGGATGCGTAGGGAATAAAACATTTGGTGTAATGATTAATATGATTAAGAAAAAGAGGGATGGGGCACATAACGTAAAACAGGGGGTGTAGGTAGCTAAAACACCATTGGTTTGGGGTTTGAAAGCTAGCCCACGAAACCAAATGGGCTCACGCCAGGAGGGTTGTTTCACTGAAACACGGGGGGTGCAAATAAAAGCTTGATGTTTTTTTTAAAAGGTGGGGTCGTAACATTGAAATAGTGGGGTTTGATTAGCGAACAGGTTGTATCAGTAAACAGGTGGTGCGAGTAGCGGTGGTCCAGTTTCAATTACGCCAGCCCACGAATTTATGGGCTTTTTAGGGTGCGATTTTAGTGACAACGGGTGGTGTAAATAGAAAAACGAGTAATAAAAAAAACCCAAATGACAGCAACACCTGATGGACATATAATGCGACTTTTATCAAACTAAAACCCTAGTCCTCTCTTCACTTCTTCAGCGCTGCAACATCAAAGAGAGAGGGGAACGAAATTTCGCAAAAAAAAAGAGGGAGGGAGAGAATGAGATTTATGGGTTGAGAGGGAAGGAGGCAAGGTGACGGCGGAAGAGGGTGATGACTGGACAAAGGGAGGGGGTGTCGCCGGAGGGACGCGAACACGGTGGGGAGCCGCGGAGACGTCGGCGATGTAGCGAGGAGACTGGGTGACAGTCTGTTGGTGGGGATATGTGATGGCGTTCAGTGGCATGACTGTGGCGGTGTTAGTTGGTTGATGCGATGGGGTTCATTTAGGTTTCGATTGCTAACAGTTTGGAGTACGGCGGCTGAGGGGGGACGGTGGTGAGGCGTGGAGGTACGATGGTGGTTTTGGAGAGGAGGGGAAAGCTCACGGTGATGAGGGCGAAGAGAGAGGTTTCCGACGGTGGAGGGGGTTTGGTGCGCCGAGGTGGCTGTTCGGTGGGGGAGGAATGATGGTAGTGGAGGGTTTGTGAGGTTGTCCGTGGAGACGGTGGTGGTTCACGGTGGTGACCACCACATGGTGGCCGGAGCTCTCAGCTCCTTTTCTTTCTTTCCTTTTCTGATTCTAATTTTTTGTTTTTTTTATCCTTTTTCTCCTCTGTTTCCTTCTGTATTTCCGAGACACCCCCCCCCTATGTGACTGTTACTGTGCATTTATAGGTGGATTGGTTTGGTGTTGAGGAATCAAAGGACAGCATCTTGAGAAAGGACCAAGGACAGCAGCTGGGGCATTTTATGGCCCAAAGGACAGCACTATCAAAAGGACAGTAGCTGGCAATGGTGAGGTGCTGGGAAGGACAGCATCAAGGACAGAAAAAAAACAAAATGATAACCCTAGCTGGAGCAGCTGCAAGCTGCGCCCTTTCCTCTTCTCTTTTCCCTTAAAAAAACTGTCCTATTTATCTTGTTTGCCCTTTTTGTTTATATGTGTAAAAGACTTGATTATGCAAAGGATTTTGACCATTCAGCCCCATAAAGGTTTATTATACTTTCAATTATTTTTTGTACATTTTTGCACCTAATAATAACTACAAAATAAAATAAAACGAGCATCAAAACAAATCGTCGCACGAGAGTGCTAAAGACACACACGCTTAAAACGATACGTGACACAACGAGAATAAAAACTTTTTTTTTGATTTTTTTCAATTAGCCGGACAAAATTAGGGTATGACAGCTGCCCCTTTTTATTTATATTTTACTAGGGAACATGAAGGGTTTCCAAATTTCTCGAGTAAAATAGAAATAAAGATAAAAAAAACACTAATTTTGTCAAGACTATGATTTTTTAGAAACTCTTGCAAAAAAATGAATTGACATAGAACGAAAGTAAATAAGGATCACTGGGGATCTGAAGGAGCACTGGGGCTCTGATGGTCTAATTCGCAGTCGATGCTTGTCGCATTTATTGGAGTTAAACTGAAGGAACGACGGGGTCTGAAAGGCGTGCCTAAGCCTGATGGACCAATGGGTCTGATGGAGCGCGAACTAGCAATGGTACTAGTAAAACGGTCTGCTAGGGGGTGGCCTTTTTCGAGCGGTCATGGGGGCAAGGTCAGGTCGTTGACCTGATTTGCACACCTCGAAGGACGTGCACTGTGTTTTCTTTTAGGCGGACACAGCTAGTCGGAAGGACCTGGGGTCGGATGATCCGTCGGTAGCTCGATAACGCGACGTGCGATCTGGATTGAAGGACCATTGATGGTCTGAAGGAGCGCTTGAGCTCTGAAGGACCACTGGGGGTCTGCAAGAGTATTGGGATTCTGTATTGTGATATGAGACCAATGCTTGGAGCACTGACTTTGAGGGAACAAAATATTGGGATTGACACATGGCGTACTTGCCTAGAACATACCTAATGAATGCATTTACCTGAGAAGGGAAAAGCTATCTTTATTTGGCATGCCTAAAAATGCAACGAATGATGTATGCGTGCAATATAGGTATGTGAAATGGTAGGTGTCCGATGGGATGAATGAAACGTCGCAGATGATGTGAGTTGAAGTTGATGGAACATGGAGGTTGACAAACAACGTATGTGAATGCAGATAAGATATGAATGTGATTGTGCTGATTAATGATGAGCGGTTTTTCCTCTTTTTGCATTTTTTGCCTTTTTTGGTATTTGATGAATGCATGAAATGAGAATGTGAATATGATGGATATGTAATATTTTGATGCAAACGCTATGGTGGATAAAGAAAAACACGCGAATGCATGGTACAATGATATGATTAGTGATGTAAAAAAAACTCTTTTTTGGCAACGATGAGACCGGCACTTGGCACATCTATCGAAGAAAACAATGTCATGCATGTGACGAACGTGCAATGATTGGTATTTGGTGGGATGATGAATGAAATGGGTATACCATGGGTGTTGAACCTAATGGGATGAGAAAGTTGACAAACGGTTGTGCGCAGATGCAGATAAGATATGAATGCAATATTGTACTGCTTAGATGCAGGTGGTACGATGAAATGCATGGTTGCATGTGGAATGATTTATGCTATGATTGCTTTCCTTTTTTGCTCTCTCTTTTTTTTTAATATATGATGTAAGTATATGAACGAATGAATGTGCGAATGTAATGCTTAGATGCAAAAGTTGTGGTAGATGCATGGCTTGATGTTGGAATAAAATGTATGGTGCGATGATTTATGATATGATTTATTGGTGATGCAGAAAGATTTTTTTTTTTTTTGCAATGATGAGACTTTTGATGCGAGAAGCAAATAGGTGAAAATTCTTGAATCATCATTTATTGGAAAAATTGGATTTGATTTGAATTCAAACTTTGGTAAACTCAAGGTTGTTATTCCCAGACACTGATGTGCAAAAGTATTTGATAGCTTTTGCAAGCTCCTTCACATTGTTCTTTTGTTATGGTGTCCCATGATGACTGAATTTAAGGTCCACAAATTTAACTACGTGAGTTTCCAACTTCATATTATTGACTTGTGTTTTCTCTCTTTGAAGCATTGTTTAGAAAATATGCATAATGGTGCAAATATAGATGAATGAGTCGGTTAACTTGGTTCTTGATCCAGGGTATGATAGATATGACACGTGACAGATTTTTGCCAAAGTCAGGAAAGGTAGGCTTGCCCCAATCCGAGAAATGTAGGACTGCCCCAATTTAGAGTTGATGACGGTGAGTGCATAACTTGCCCCTGTCTAGTGGTGACAACAGCTAGGGGTGTAGTAGATGATGAATTGGGAACGCCATGACTTTGGAATGAAGGGTTGCAGGCGAAAGATTTTGTCTCAACCCATAGTGTTTGATGTTTTCCCCAACTATGACAAGGGCAAGGTTGACCTGACTAGGGTTTGTGAAAGGCTGTGTTTAGGACGGTGGGTTGAGAAATTTCCCCGGTATGGTCTTATGGATGTGAATATGACAAGGGGATGAGATGGGTGTAGGGCGAATTTCCCCGATTTTAGGTGGAGTGAATGGCGACGAGGTTGCCCCACTTTGGAATGGTATTTCAAATGGTTGCTTTTAGTGAGACTGTGAGAGGTGACGGAGTTAAGGTTATGGTTTTTTTGGAGCTGGCCGTATGGCTATATGGATGGGATGTGGTTTATGAATGGGATGGTCGACGCTGGAAATTTCCCCAAGTTCAAGAAGAATGAAAGGTGAAGGGACTCACTGTATTGTGATGAAAATCACAAACAACGAAACCCCGTGAATTCAACCGCTCCAAATTGTCACGAACTCGCCCCGAATCCTCTCCAACAACGAACTCCGATATTCGATCGCTTGGACAGCCACTTAACAAAACCCCAAGCTGCTCAATCGAACTTCAAATAGGTTTTTGGCAAAAGAAGATAGGTCTTAGGACCGAATGTGGGGCTCTATCAAGACATGCAAACCTTTAGGACTCCATTTTTGAGCTTGGAGCCTCAAAGGTATGACAATGGTGAATCTGAGTTGGGAGGAGGTTGGGTCACGAAATTTGTATCAATGGATAGAGGAGGAGAAACTGATTATGATGATGGTGGAAATCGAGACATGCATCAAGATCCTGAATTTCTTCTTCCCTCTCCTTCCCTTCCTCTTTCTCGCAACTCTCCTCTCTATTCTCTCCTCTCTCTAATTTTCTTCTTTCTGGTTTCAGCTCAAATGAGTGTGTTGGCTGGGTATTAGGTGACCATCTGACTCACTTCACTAGGAAGTGACAAAACTGCCCCTCAGCTCTTAATCCCCTCCTATCACTTATGACATGGCCTAAACTACAAACTTAGTCAAATTTTCAAGCAGTTAGACACCAACAATTATTTATATCATTGGTACTATCTCATAGTAATTTAAATCATGCTCAATTAATCGAAATATAGTAACCCTCTTGTGCTAAATATTCCATTTAGCTAATAATTCACCTTAACCTCTTTGCTAATTTAAATAAATTAAATTAGTTAATTAGGGGATGTTACAGAGAGAGAGAGAGAGAAAGAAGTTTGAGTAAATTATGCTCATAGAACAAATAATGAACAACTACGATTAAATCAAATCGTCAAGTGAATTTTTTAAGTGGTCATGTGGTCACTAAACAAATTTTAATCATGACATTACATGTATGATTATACGATTCAAATTTACTTCATTTGCTCTCTTATATTAAAAACTCCTCTCCCTTAATATATTTTGAAACGAGATAATAGGAATGAGGGGCTAGGATAGGATAAGGAGGCTATCTCTAAAGCATTAGCAACTTTATTAGTTGCCTCCTTACAATACACACCTTATAGTTAAGATGGGAGGACAAAAAGTCCTAACTTGTCCTACTAAGTCTCTTAGTTCAGTAACAAAACAAACAACCACAGAGGAAAATGTACCAACAATAGCCAGCCATGCAGTTGTCCTCAAACAAAACTCACTAGTATCCATGCTCAACAACAGCTATGTTTGAGTTTCGTAGTGCGATGACTTCACCTTCAGCACACCCAAATCCTCCAAAATAGTCACGTAAAACACACCCAAAATCATATTGGGGGTTTTTCAACGGGAAAAAAAGAACATTCATTGTTACACTTTAGATAATCGGATTATGGTTTTTCAAAGCTGTGAACGAGTGGTCCGCTTCTGTGATGGGAATAAGAGCTCGAGGCCTAAAGACGTATTAGCAGTTGATAAAAGGTGAAGTTGGCACATTGTTTCGTGAATTCCATGTAACTACTAGGCTTCTGAAGGGTTTACCTCCTATTTTCTTACTTTGGTCCCGAAGGTTGACTGTCTGTTGTCACTTGGGGATTTTAGACCGATTTCCTAGCAAGGTTGCTTATATAAGATTGTTGTAAAAGTGTTGGCTGCCCAACTTGGAAAGGTCATGGACTGTTTAGTGGCTAATAATCAATCGACTTTTATCAAAGAGAGACACCTGTCATATGGGGTGATCGTTGTGAATTAGGTCTTGGACTATGCAAAGAAAGTTGGGAAAGACTGGTTGATTTTCAAAGTGGATTTTGAGAAAGCATACGACTCAGTGGATTAGGGGTTTCTCGACTACATGTTATGAAGGTTTGGTTTTTGCCTGAGGTGGAGAGGTTGGATTCGAGCTTGTGTTTTTTTTTGGTAGTCTGTCAATCCTAGTTAATGGCTCTCCAACGAAGGAAAATAATATATCTCGGGGGCTTAAACAAGGGGATCCACTCGCTCCTTTCTTATTCCTTCTAGTGGCTGAAGTTCTTGGGGGACTTGTTAGAATGGCAATCGAAAGGAATAGGTTTGTGGGTAAAGGCCAAGATCTCCGTCGATGGAGGTATCTCATCTTCAATATGCGGATGATACCCTCCTGGTTGCCTTTTTGAGTTGTCTTTCTAGTGAGTTGATCTTATGTACAGGTTATTGTGTTCCTTTAAAACACTACTTATAAATATAATACATACTTTTGCTGCTAAAAACAAACGGTGAACGAGTTGTTGGTTGTTACGAATTTGCTCATAATTTTGGTTCTCTCATATTCAGCTGTCAACGTGTCTTGTGCGAAATTAGCCACTATTTTTGGAGACATTATTACCCTCCCAAAGCTTGACATTACGAGATTTCCACACTACAGTGTCCATAATATAGTCACAAAATGTTGAAGATCACGCCATGCGTGTTGGGATTGGGTACATGAAAACATTAGGTGCCATGCCAGACATTTTCCAATCGGAATTGACAAAAAACACAAGTCTTCGAATGCAGCCCCACAAGAATTGAAATAGTGTAATTACCATGAAGCAAATCGTACATGCAGATTTACCAGTCTGGCATCCCAGAGCTACAATTCCGATACAACAACATGATGCCAATTGATGGGGTACCTCATAAGGTCGATAACTGACATGCTCATACTATTTTTCTGCATAATTATGCAGAAATAACAGTTCTGGCCCATGGGAACAGGAATTGAAGATTAGAATCGGGCAAATAAAGCTAGCTCATATACTAAGTCTTAAATCCAACACTTAAACACCAAGGCACTCCACCATAACTTTAACCACCATTCGGAAAATAATTGTAACTCTGATAATCATCCATAAGTACACACAATCATGGCTTGTTAAGTAGTTCTCTATCTCCTAGATAAAACTGAAATTAGAATATTTACTCTATCTTCTACTAACACATGCATTTAAAGTTATAAGTAAGTAAAACAACATGAGTAAAAGAAAAATAAGACCAACAAAACTATGATCTAAACAAAGAATAGCAACACCATCAGTTAAAAGCCAAAGATGAACAACTTCCCAATGTAAAGTTATAAGTATAATAAACCTATCATGAAGTTCCGACTAAATAACCACAAGGAGGTCAATGCTTTCCTGCATGCTTTGACTCCAATTACAACATGGATCTGGTGATGTACCACAAAGTATCCACTGATGGGATATTCAGAGAAAAACCTAAATGGCAAAAATACACCAAGAGTCCTTTAAATTATTTAATTGCAACAAGTTGGTTCTTTAAATTTTTTTTGTACCACTTGGGTCCTTTAAATTAAATAACATTTATACCGTTAGTCTTTTTTTAATTTCCCATCAAACTTCGTTAAAAAAAGCCTATGTGTCGGTTAAATGCTTATTTGGCAAGTCCGGCATGTATTTTTTAATCTGACTCAACATTTTTTATTTAATATTTTATTAAAAAAATCCAAAATTTATGTAAAATCTTCAATCTTCTGGGAACCAAACCCAGGAAGAAGGAAGGGGGTTCGAAGCACGTGTGAAGAATCCACTCAAATCTTCATTTTTTTACTTTGATTCAAGTTCGATTGTGAGGCCACTCAAATTTAATACTTGGAACAAATCGGGAAAAAAAACCCACAATACCCTTTTTCATGTAAATAGCGCTGAAACCCAAATAATAATTTGTCAGGCATTCTACCGTCTCATGGTTCTAACAAGAACAAACCCAAATACCCCTTTTCATGTTTCTTTTGGTTTTGATTAAAAAATTGGTTTTTCAATTCACAGATTAATATTTCAACTTTATAGTTACTCGCCTTCTCTCTTTCTCTTTGAGTGAGATTTTTTTTAAGCAATACTCAAAAGCAGGAGGAAGAAGAAGGAAGATGTAACAAGGGGCTGGTGTTTTGGTTTTCTGGATTTGGTTCCTAAGAAGATGAATCAACATTTGGATGCTGAGTTTCTGGGTTTTACTAGATGAAGAATGCAAGCACCAAGATGAACAATTAGAACCCTAAAGTTGTTTTTAATAAAATTAAATAAAAATGACATGGATTATTTTTTATGACACATCATCACTTAACTGCCAAGTAAGCGTTTTTTAACAGTGTTAGACAGAAATTGGACGGAATTTTAAAAAAAGGGTAACGGTGAAAACGTTAAGTAACTTAAAGAACTAAGTTGTTACGAAAAAAACATAAATGACCAACTTGTTACAAATAAATAACTTAACTGTAATTTTGCCAACCTAAATCTAATATGGCAACATTAACATATGAATCAATGAAACCCCCAAAGTTGCATACAGAATCTTTTGAAATGACAAAAGTTGTCAATAGACTAGCTATGTAAGATGCTAATTTTTTTTTGACACTGGCTTATAAAAGTCTTGTAATTGAAATCTTGCTTCTTTACTGGAGTGTCTCCTAGTTTCATTGAATGAATAAGTTATATATGGAACGGAAATCATAAAAGAAAGATGTTTGGACATGCATTAAAAAATAACCTTTCAGTCACAATGCATGTTTTTCAATAAGTATATGAAAGGTCGTTAAAATCGCGGGTTGATTCGCGAAATCGTGCGAGTTTACGAGTTTCATAGGTCCTTGCGTGCTCAATCATGCGTAGAGTCGAGTGAGCACAGTGGAATCACCGTGCTGGTTCGTTCACTCGGTAGAAACGGCGCACTGGAAATTGCGTCAGTTTTAGGGTTCTGCACTTCTGCAATTTTAACCTGTTTCTATGATTCTGGGTCGGGTCCAGATTTATGGGCTTTAGGTTAAAAATTTAAAACCTATGTAAAACATAAGTAACTAATAGTAAAAAAACTATTTCCTCAAAAGAAGGTAAAAAACGGAAGTTATGCTGCTGCCGTCTCTTCCCTTTCATGTAGCTTCTCTTCCATTCACGCTGCTGCTGTCTCTTCTCCCAGGCGGCTTCTCTTGCATTCACGCTACTGCTGTTTCTTCTTCCAGGCACGAGACCAACCCTGCTGCTTTGTCTTCCACTCACGAGCTCTGCTTCTTTTTCCTTCAGACAGCTCTGTTTTTTCTCTTCTCCCATTCACGACTGATGCTGCTCCTTCACTGAGCCTTCATGCTGCTCCTTAGGATCTTGAATTGAAGCCTACATATGGTGTTTTATATGCATATATGAATTTTTATGCTCATATATAAAATTTTGTAAAATATGTAGATTCTTACGAATCGTGTTACGATTCTACGAGTTACGATTCTTAGAACCCTTCCCGAGTTTAGGTAGAATCTCGAATTTAACTACCTTGAGTATATGCATGGTAAAAATACCTTTTGTGCTCACTTGGATGTGGACACTTCACACATACATTAAAAATGCATAAAAAAAGTGATATTGTAAGACAGACAAACCAAATAAAATGGAGAAAAAGAAGAAAGAATATCTAACCATAGATTACTAATATATAATTAATCAGGATCTTGTAGTACTCCAACAACATTTCTACATGACCATATGGTTTTGCAAAGCTGTGCTCATAAATAACTACCTAAAGAGTTGAAGATTTGGCCTGCCTTTTTGCAAACAACACAATAGCAGCATATTGTTAAGCAAAAAGTTGCTACAAGTGTTTCCAAAGAAACATAAAAGAGAGACATCAGGAGGGCCGGGTGATAATGTATTATATAAAATGGGTACTATGAGTGAAGAAACCGTAGTTTCAAATTCCAATAACCCCTTTCTATCTTCTTTGGGTTCAACCACGTTCCATCAATAACGCTTTATGTACTTGAAGTCGGGGTTGTAAACTTGGAGTGAGAAATCGAAAGACAGACCAAAAATACAAAGGAAAATTATGAGTGTGCAGTCATGTTCCTTTGTGAAAAAAAAACAAAAAAATAGCAACAACTATAATGCCATCAATACAATGTACCACAAAAATCTAGATTCCATAGCAATATCATTAATATTATCAGGTATTGGAAGAAAATAATTCCCGCTTCCAAACAAGTGTGGACATAAAATCAGAACAAGAAGAAAATCCAATATACATTAATTTGCAAAAGTCTCTTTATGATTCAAATATAAATAGATAAATGAGCTTTCAAGTTAACCTGGAAATACAATCACTCAACAAGATATTCAACATCCTCCTACCTGTAAAAAAATTTTGAAGTCGGAACAAATAAATCAATTATGATATATCTTTATAATTTATCCATAGATCTTCTTTGATAAAATGAATCTTCCCAAGTCTGTTTATATGTTTCACTTGCTCATTAACTTGTTTCTCGCTTCCACCTTGCATGGTGTTGCTCTTTTTAAGCGGTTTTCTTGTATTCCAAACTTAAATAATGGATTATCTTCGCATATTGTGAACTTTTTCATGTTTCACTTTTGTTTAAAATGTTCTGAAGACCAACCCATTAAAGAATATTTGAGAGAGGATTCATCTCTTACCTAATTACATTAAAAATATAAAAACAAAATTCATTGTTGAGAGATAGTAAATCAATAGCTAATAGATAATCAGACGAAAAGACAATAAAAACAAAAGCAATCATAAGACCATAATCACACAATATAAAGCATACATTAGTAAACATAATATCAAACAAGCACATTGACGAAGAGGAAGAGGAACTTACTTTCAGCAAGGGGAAACCAGGCTTTCAACATAGTTTTTGCTAAAACACCACCATGTTTTTTGGGCGATTCTTGTTTTCTTTACCGTATTTTCTCTCCAATTATAGATAACTACTGCATCTTCATTATATTTTGAGAATATCACTGTTTCACGGTTCCCATCAATGTGCAATGGCACCCAATAACCATGATGCCGGTTTTCCAAGTTACCAAAATTATAATCTATAGCAAGATTCTGACAACTGATTTTAAGGAATTGAGTCCAAGACTCACGAACGAATTCTGTCATCTTCCATATAACTAAATGGGTTCTCTGGACATGATGGGAAAAGCAAAGGCAGTCCACTGACACACAAATATGTGGGAAAATACCTGGCGTCACAACAAAACTCGGAGGGGGCAGAAACTGCGTATAAGTCTCGGTAGCCAGGTCAAATGAATTAATCACAAGATCAATACAACCGGTGCCAATATCTTTGTGGAGGGCCAACCAATTAACACTACCCCTAAAATCAACATCACAACCTGGAACCAGAATATAAGGCACTAAAGGCAAACTTTGAATAACTCTCCAAACATTATCACCCAAACTAAGAACTTTAAGATCAGTTCTCAGTCCAGTTCCACTTCCATTTTTGCCAACCAAATGCACCGCTACCAGCTTATAAGTTCAGGTTGAATTATCATAACCAAACATGTAATTGAAAGAGGAATGAAATTCGCCATGCTTATTATAATCGCGAAAATACCCTAATTGTTTTGATACTTGCCTTGTAGCTGGGTTCCACAAACAGAACCAGTTGGCTGTATACTCATCGGTGGAAGAACAACCTCCCAAGCAGATCAATCCATTACAAGAACCAACAATGTCGTCGCAGACCTCTTTGTCCGTCAATCGGTAGCAAGGATCGTTTGGAAGGGTGTTCAAAGGGTTATCGAGTAAACGACAGATGGGGAAGGGTAATTGTTAATATTTGAGGTAGTAATGCTAGTTTAGTAAATAGTTGGATAGTAGAGAAGGCTTTAGTTGATAGTTGGAAGATGATAGTAGTTAATTAGTAGTGTGATGTTTGGAGCAAAGGAATAGTTGTATTTCTCTCAAATTGGTCACAAATGACTTGATTACAAATGCTCCCAAGCTTCCCTATTTATAGGTGCTTGAGGATGGTTCTAGATAATTCTACATGATTAGCATCTCTAATATATTCTAGATTTATCTTGTACTTGTAGCTTCTAGGTTTTTCTCTTTTGATATTTACATAGAATATTCTAGATTCTTTTACTTAGTACATGTAATGGTAATTTCTAGAATATCTTTGATCTAGACTTCCATAGAGAAATCTAGATATTTGCATCACTTCTTTAACACTCCTCCTTGATGCAAACTCGGAAACTCCAAGCTTTGTTCTTAGTTCCTCAAACTTGACTCTTGGTAATGCCTTCGTAAATATATCTGCAATTTGATCTTCTGTTGTGCAGTACTCAAGATGAATCTGCTTAGTTGTCTTTGCTTCTCTAATAAAGTGATATTTTATAGAAATGTGCTTTGTTCGATGATGATGAACCAGATTCTTTGCCATTGCTATAGCTGACTTGTTGTCGCAGTAGATTATAGTAGGGAGATCTTGTTGTTCATCCATGTCTTCAAGTATTTTCCAAAGCCATATAGCTTGACTTGTCGCTTCAGCTGCTGCCACGTACTCAGCCTCTGTTGTTAATTGCGCAACTGTTGCTTGCTTCTTAGATCCCCATGAGAAAAATCCTGATCCTAGTGAGAAGGCATAGCCTGATGTACTTTTCATGTCATCAATAGAACCTGCCCAATCACTGTCGGTGTAGCCAAGCAATCTTGAGTTGGTCGTGGTTCTGTACCATATACCAAACTCCTTTGCTCCTTGAAGGTATCTTAAAATTCTTTTTCCTAATCCATAGTGAATTTGGCTCGGCTTCTGCATGAATCTTGATAGAAGACTTGTGGCATACATGATGTCTGGGCGTGGAGCAGTGAGATATAGTAAGCTCCCTATCAAACTTCTATAGCGCGGTGCATCAGCTTCTGGTGCTTCGTCTTCTTTTTGTAACTTCTCATTTGTCACGAACGGAGTAGCTACTGGCTTGCATTCGTTCATGTTGAATTTCTTTAATAGTGCTTCGGTATATTTCTTTTGACAGATGAATATTCCTTCGTTATGTTGTTTTACTTCTATGCCGAGGAAGTAGTTCATCAAGCCAAGATCTGTCATCTCTAATGTCTTCATCATGTCTTCTTTGAAATTAGCGATCATCTTCGTGTTGTTTCCTGTGTAGATTAGATCATCTACATACATGGAGACAATGAGAGTATCCTGTTGACCTTGGGTCTTGACATATAGTGTTGGCTCACTCTTGCTCCTCCCGAATCCTTGATTGATGAAGTATTGATCAATTCGGCTGTACCATGCTCGAGGAGCTTGCTTGAGACCATATAAAGCTTTTCTTAGTCTCAGTACTTTATCTTCATTTCCTTTGCTGACGAAGCCCTGTGGTTGCTCAATATAATTCTCTTCTTCTAGCACTCCATTTAGAAATGCAGACTTGACATCTAGTTGATAGATGCTCCACTCTTATTGTGCTGCAATAGCTATTAAAGCTCTTATAGTGTCTAGACGAGCAACTGGAGCAAATGTCTCATTCTAGTCAACTCCAGGTTGTTGAGAGTAGCCCTTTGCTACAAGCCTAGCCTTGTGTTTTTGTATTGAGCCATCAGGGTTAAGCTTTGTCTTATAAACCCATTTGACTCCTATGATATCTTTATCTTTTGGATAGTCTACTAGCTCCCATGTTTTGTTTTTCTCAATTGATTTAATCTCCTCCTCCATTACTTTGACCCATACTTCTTGTTTTGATGTTATTTCATAGTTTTCAGGCTCAAGTATGGCCAAATTGCAAGTTTCATATATATATATATATATCTGCCAGAGATCTTACTCGCCTCGGAGTAGATTCTGGTGAGGAATCTTGTTGAAGAGAAGACGAAGAAGGCATACCTGGATCTTCTGTTACTTCTTCAACTTCTTCTTGAGGTTGCTGTACTGGAAGGGAAATGTTGCTTCTTTCAATTTTTTCTTTATCCCAATTCCAAGCAGCAGCTTCATCAAATTCGACATCTCGACTAATGATGAGCTTCTTTGTTTGTAAGTTGTATACTCGATAGCCTTTTGATTGTGTACTGTATCCCAAGAAGATGCCTCGAATCGTTTTGTCTTCTAACTTATGCCTCTTTTGGTCTGGGACATGAATGTAGCAGATTGATCCAAAGACCCTTAAATGTTTGGCAGAAGGTTTTTGCCCACTCCAAGCTTCAACGGGAGTCTTGTCTTGGACTGCTTGAGTTGGACATCTATTGATAATGTAGACTGCAGTATAAACCGCTTCAGCCCAAAAAGTGTTTGGTAGTCCTTTATCCTTTAGCATCGATCTAGCCATCTCCATGACCGTGCGGTTTCTCCTTTCAGATACTCCATTTTGTTGAGGAGAATATGCGACTGTGAGTTGTTTTTCAATGCCTTCATCCTCACAGAATTTATCAAACTCATGGGAGTTGTACTCTTTGCCGCGATCACTCCTAAGCCTCTTTATGTGTTTGCCACCTTGCTTTTCTACAAGGGCCTTGAACTTCTTGAATATTCCAAAGACTTCTGATTTTTCCTTGATGAAATAGACCCAAGTCATTCTAGAAAAGTCATCGATGAAGAGGATGAAATACCTGTTTTTGGTGAGTGATGGTGTCCTCATCGGTCCACAAACGTCAGTGTGGATGAGTTCTAGCACATCTTTAGCTCGCCATGCATTGCTCGTTGAAAATGGTAGTTTGTGTTGTTTTCCAAGAAGACATCCTTCACATGCTCCACTATCTTCTTTTAGGCTTGGTAAATCTCTTACCATATTCTTTTGATATAACAACTTTAAGGCTTTCGAGTTGAGGTGGCCAAATCTTCGATGCCATAGCCATGAATCATCAGCTTTCACCTTCATGGCAATGTTAGTGGTATATTTAAAGTTTATCGGGAAGCTTCTGTTCCTCGTCTCCATCTTTACTTGGGCTATCTCAACCCTTTTACTACTGTTATCATAGATTGTGCATTTATCTCCTTCAAAGTGAATGACATAGCCTTTCTCCATCATTTGACCGATGCTCAAGAGATTTTCTTTAAGATTGGGAACGAGTAAGACATCTCTAATGAGTCGCGTACCTTTCTTTGTCTCCACCATGACAGTGCCTTTGCCTTTTGATTCCACGGTAGTGCCATTCCCTAGTCTAATCTTTGATTTGACAGAGTCATCAATTTCCTTAAAGATGCTCTCATCTTTAGCCATGTGATTGCTGCAACCGCTATCCAAGTACTAGGTTCCTTTCTTGTCGTCGTTGGAATCTTGGGTGGCATAGAAAAGATGTTCTTCACTGTCATGTTTATTCTGGTCATTCTCACGTTCTTCGACGAAATTTGCTTGATGTTTATTTTTGCTATAGCAATTCTTCTCCACATGCCCAAATTTCTTACAGTGCTGACATTGTGGCTTTCCTCGCCAGCGACAGTCTTTCTCGGCATGATTTGTCCTCTTGCAGATGCCACATGGAGGATACTCATCTTGATTTTTCTTTGAGAAGTTTCTAGAATTCTCTCTATTTCTAGAACTTTCTCCACTACTCTTGTTTCCTCAATATCCTTTATTTTGATACCGTAATTTAAGCTTAGATTGAAAGGCATTTTCTACAGAGTCATCATCACGCCTACTCAATCTTTGCTCATAAGCTTCAAGAGAGCCCATTAATTCTGTCACAGATAAGTTTGATAGATTCTTCGTTTGTTCAATCGTCGTCACGATTGGATCATACTTACAGGGAATAGAAACTAGAATTTTCTCAACAATTCTTTTGTCGAGAATATTTTCCCCGTAGGCTCTCATGTTAGAAACAATTTCTTTTATCTTAGTATAATAGTCTTGTACGGTCTCAGATTCCTTCATATTTAATAATTCAAACTTATGCCTTAGACTTTGGAGTTTGACGGCACGTACCTTGGCGGTTTCTTGAAACTCCTCATGTAGTGTACTCATTGCATCTTTGGCACTAGAAGCTCCCATTATCCTCGGAAAAATAGAGTCACCCACAGCTTGCTGCAAGTAATATAGCGCCTTTGAATCTTTTTGCCTATTTTCCTTCAACTCTTTCCTTTGAGCTGCAGTAAGAGTTGAAGTATTTGCGGGAGTAATAAATCCTTCTTCCACAACTTCCCATAGATCTTGGGAGCAAAAAAATGTCTTCATTTTAATGCTCCAAAAACCATAGTTTTCACCGGAAAAAGGAGGGACTTGGATATTAGATGATGATTGGGTGTTGTTAGCCATTGGCTAAGAAAAAATATGGAAGTAGTGTAGAGTGAGGGTAGTGATTTTTAATTGGTAGTTGGATAGTTTATCTACGCCCAGTATATGACCGAACGTAGCTCTGGTACCACTGTTAATATTTGAGGTAGTAATGCTAGTTTAGTAAGCAGTTGGATAGTAGAGAAGGCTTTAGTTGATAGTTGGAAGATGATAGTAGTTAATTAGTAGTGTGATGTTTGGAGCAAAGGAATAGTTGTATTTCTCTCATATTGGTCACAAATGACTTGATTACAAATGCTCACAAGCTTGCCTATTTATAGGTGCTTGAGGATGGTTCTAGATAATTCTACATGATTAGCATCTCTAATATATTCTAGATTTATCTTGTACTTGTAGCTTCTAGGTTTTTCTCTTTTGATATTTACATAGAATATTCTAGATTCTTTTACTTAGTACATGTAATGGTAATTTCCAGAATATCTTTGTTCTAGACTTCCATAGAGAAATCTAGAAATTTGCATCACTTCTTTAACAGTAATACACTAGCGCTTCCACTGGATTCCATAGCGTATAATGCGAACTGAGGGTTTCGTTTATATCGCTTAAGGTGCATTTGAACAAATATAGGATCAGAAATTAGGGATTTCCATGACATGCATACACACCTTAATTTCAGAAGAGATTTCACATCAAGCAATGATAGAAGTTCTGGGATGAGATCGTCGGGGAGTATTGCAGGAGCTGCCGGAGCCTTGGGCTGATTCCGCCGCCGCAACTCAGTTAGATGTAGCGATATTCATGACTATGAGACTGGGAATGGATTAGGTGACTTGAGTATACCATGCCTTGGTGCCTTTGCTTTCTAAAATCTACTATTATGTCATTAAGGGTCATTTGTTACTAAATAAAAAATAAAAATAAGTGATTTGGATGTTAAATAATTAAGAAAAATCAGTATGTTACACAAGAAAAATAAGTGATTTTAAAGATTTTTAAGCAAAATCAGAAGTTACTTTGACATTTTTTAAAAAAAGTGATTTTCAGTATGTTACACAAACACAAAACAACTTCTTTTCATAAAAATCTCGAAATTATTTAGCAACAAAATCACTTATTTTTTAATCCGTAACAAACAAGCCTAATTAAAGATGATTTTTATGAGAAGTTACTCAAAACAACTTATCTTTTTAATCAGTTTTAGATGATTTTTATATTCTCACTTTTTGAAAAGCTGTAACAAACGGATTGAAAGCTATAACAAATGGACCCTGTTGTAAAAAAAACTATTATGTCACTAAACTATTTATCTTCTCTGATTATTATGAATGAAAATGAGAGTATGGCCCGTTAGTCTTGGAGCTACAAGAGATTAGCTTCGATGTTAAAACGTCTCGAGAATCAGGATACGATTTGTATATGGAAGCAAACACACATAAGGATTATGTATAACTAGTCCAAATACCCGTGCGTTGCACGGGATGACTAAATCTGGTTTGTGTAAAATATAATCTTTTTTTTAGTTTTTACCATTGTTGGCTAATCACAAAGTGTCCCAACGTTTCTAACGAAAAACTAACATCTGCTTGTGCCTACGAGTAAATTTTGCATTGGCCAACATTAAGTTTGTCTACTTCAAGAATTGAACCCGAAAGCACTGGATCGACACTCGTGTCCCAATGTAGCTTATGGCACTGGGCCAATGATGCTGGTTTGTAAAATATATAGTGTAATAACTATGAATAAATATTAAATTATAACTATAAATTAAAAAAATATTGAAATTGAACATCCATAGATAATAAGAAGAAAAAGTCCAAAAAAATTTAACTATGAAGTTCTTATGTTCTTAACTCTTCAAAACATGATTCATCTTGTTGTTATAGATAGTACAACCAATTAATATAAAACCATCATTTAATCATGTCGTCTCATGCCTGCAAACAGTGGCGGATCTTGACAACAATTTTAAGGGGGCCAAACAATTAATAAATATATACTAGTACTTGACAAAAAAAAGCTATATGTATATGTATTAAGTTTTTTAAAATTTGGGGGGCGTGGTGGATAGGGCTATCCCCGGCTCCCAAGAAGATCCGCCATTGCCTCCATAACCTCTAAATCCCTATAAGAATATGTGGATTTGATTTATTTGCTTGTCTCTTTGCCTAAAAGAGTGTCATGAGTCACTCGTTGTCCATGCTCAATCCACTAACAATCAATTTATGCCCTTGCTAGCCTTAGGTATCACATGCCAACCAACTAATGCTTGGTAAACAAATGAAGTTTTGTTCTTCGAATAAAATTCTATGTCAGTATATAATAGAGTTGTTTGACAACTCGTATAAGAAGTGGAACCAAATTTTCTCAAGGTTCCTGTTCTGGAGTGGGCTCGAAGGCCAATTCGTCCAACAGGCCCATCGCGGCCCAATACCTGCCTTGCTCCGCAAGACGCGGCCGGCCCCGTAAAATGTGCAACGGCTAGAACGCGCAGCAGTATATATGCCACACTAGCATGTGGTTTCAGGTACGTTTTATTCACCTTGTGACCCTGCCCGTTGAAGCACCTCTGACTTGAGCGTTGGAGTGCCTTTGCAGGTACCACCCGCGTGCGGCCTACCACTCGGTCCTTCATCCCAGCGACCGAGCAACATCATCAAACAGCAGCAACCCATCGTATTGATCAGGTACGATCAATTGGCGACCAGAAGGGCAAGTTGAGGCAATATGTCAAAGCTGAAGGTAACGATCGCCCTGAACAAAGAGCTGTTGGCCAACCCGCCAATGACAAAGGTAAAGCGATCGTTAACTCAACGATCGAGCAAGCGCGTAACAGTTCAGAGGAAGAGCGTGACCCCAGACAGTCAAAGGGCCGCAATGTAGCCATGGTCATTCATGGAGGTAATCCGTTGGATATCAGAGAGTCCAACAAAGCAATGAAGAGGAAGTGGAATGAACTCATGATGGTCGGCTCAACTTCAACCCCACGGCCGGCCTCGAATAGGCCGCCCATTTCCTTTGGGGACGAAGACTTGCTCGATGGTAAAGTCAATAATTATGTCCCTTTGGTAGTATCGGCCGTAATGGCCAACACTGAGGTCAGAAGAATACTGGTCGACCAAGGGAGCTCGGCCGACATCATGTTCGAAGAATTGATTGACAAGTTAAATGTGGATAGGAGCGAGATTATTCCCCAAGCGGTACCAACCCCATTGACCGGGTTCAATGGGGCCACCACCTACCCACTGGGGACGATAGAATTACTTGTTACCTTTGGAGATGATACGAGCGGCAGCACGTCGTACAGGACGGTCAGAACGACGTTCTTAGTTCTGCCAATCAAATCGTGTTACCACTGCATCATTGGCCGCCCAACTCTGGGAAAATTGGAGGCCGTAGCCTCAACGGTACATCTGAAGATGAAGTTTTACAGTAAAAACGACCAAGTTGTGACAGTGATGGCCGACATGGAGGCGGCCATGAGGAGCCATTTTCTCTACCAAGAAATTTGTGACATGGAGGTGACGAATGCTAAACCTCAGAATCTTGGAGAGGGGCATCAGGTCAATGTGGCCGACCTGGATGCTCGATACGACCCTGATAGCGACCCTGAGGACGACGACGACGATTTAGCCCGCGAGCTAAAGAATAAACTCAAGAGGCCCGAGCCCCACGGGGAATTGATCGATGTTCAGTTAATGGATGACCCAACTAAGACAGTTAAGTTGGAAAGCGACCTAGCTGAAGAAGACCAGCAAGAGCTCATCACCTGCCTCAGGGATTACGCAGACCTTTTTGCATGGCAGGCATCAGACATGCCCGGGATCCCAATAGAAATTGCCTGCCACCAACTGTCCGTTGATGAGACAGCAAGGCCGGTCGCACAAAAGAGGCGAACTCAGAGCGAAGAGAAAGCATTGGCGGCCGCCCAGGCGGTTGACGACCTCATCAAGGCCAATTTCATTGAGGAAATTAAGTATACAACATGGCTTTCCAACGTCGTGTTGGTGAAGAAGAAAAATGGTAAGTGGCGCATGTGCGTCGACTATACCGACCTGAATAAGGCGTGCCCGAAGGACGCCTTTCCCCAGCCAAACATTGACAAATTGGTCGACGGGGCTGCGGGCTATAAACTTCTGTCTTTTCTAGACGCCTATTCAGGATACAATCAAATCACCATGTACCCACCCGATCGGCATAAGACCGCGTTCATGACCGATCGTGGAAATTTTCAGTACAAGGTAATGCCCTTTGGTCTGAAGAACGCCGGAGCGACCTATCAAAGAATGATGAGCAAGATCTTCAGGCGGCAGATCGGTCGCATATCAGAGGTCTACTTGGATGACATGATCATTAAAAGCAAGACCGACCAAGACCACATAAACGACCTAAGGGAAATTTTTGAGGAAGCAAGGAAGAATTCTTTGAGGTTGAATCCAGAGAAGTGCACCTTCGGAGTAAGGGCGGGCAAGTTCCTGGTCTTCCACTTAACAGAGCGAGGGATCGAAGCGAACCCTGATAAGTGTAGGGCGGTCGCCGACATGAGGCCGCCCACTACGAAAAAAGAGATCCAGCAATTGAATGGCATGGTCGCTGCCCTGTCACGATTTATACCTAAATCAGCGTGCAAATCACTTCCACTGTTCAAGCTCTTGAAGAAGGAGGTCGAGTTTGAATGGACTGACCAATGCCAGCGAGCATTGGACGAGCTGAAGGCGGCACTCACCAACCCGCCCATCATGACTGTTGCGCCCGAAAAAGTCCCTGAGGGAATCTTTCTTCGTTTACAACTTTTTCAAAAAAAACAATGAAGTCGCCACCAATATTTTTTATAAGGAAAATATTGAAGAAAAACCTTTTGGAAAGCGGATGGCCTTTTGGAAAACCGGAAAATTTGGGTTCGGGGGTCGGTTAGGCATAGGGAAGGTTTTAGCACCCCACGCCTCCTTTCTACCGAAAGGGAACCTTTAATTAAATGTGTGGTTTTAAGTGCGGATTTGGAAAATACTTAAAGTTGCCCTTTTTTTGAAAAGAGAATGAAAAGACTTAATGAAAATTTTTATTTTTGGCAAAAGCGTTTGTTTTTTTTCTTTTTAAGGAAAATAAAAAAAATGTTTTTAATTTATTGTGCTTGACGGAGGATATCCGCTCCTACGTATCTCCCGGTGCGATGGAGAATTCAAAGCTACGTAGTTCTGGTTCTTTTGAAAAGGTTTTGTCTTTAATCTTTTTGGAGTTTTTCGCAAAGAGGTTGAGCGTTCGCAGTGACCAAACAACGATGGTTTAGAGTGGTCGCATTACTAACTCTTATGAAAATGAATTATCATTAACATCCAAACGGCAACGGCGCGAGTGATGATTAATGATAATCGGTTTTTATTTTGAGCATTGAAAAGGTTTTCGCAATTGAAGGAGAGCGTTTGTGAGGACCAAACAACAACGGTTTAGAGTGGCCACACTACTAGCTCCCACAGGAATGAAATCATCACCCACAATCAAACGGCAACGGCGCGAGTGACCATTAGTGATGATTAATTTTGATTTCGACGTTTGAAAAGATTTGCTTTTGATGTCAGAAAATATTTATTTAGGGAAAGGAAATATATTTTTTTTTGAAAGGAGAAACAGTGGATGCAATAGTAAAATGGGGGTGCAAATAAAAGGAGGCTGTATTATCAAAAATGGGGTGTAAATAGCGAGGAGGGTTGTATTTTAAAATAGGGGGTGCAGAAATCAGGAAGTTGTTCCAATGGGCTGTGTAAATGCTGGGCTCTTTCAAAGGGGTTAAGTTATCAAAATTAGGGGGTGTGAAAAAAGGAAAGCCCAGTTCGCATGGGAGGGCCCAGTTAGCGAAACTGGGCTTAAGTGACCAAAAGGGCCTTATGCTTGAGCCTGGGGGGTGTAACATAAAAAAAAACAGTTTATTTGTTTACTTAATAATAGTAAAAGAAATGTGTTGACTACCCCCTCTTTTATTAATTACTAGGAAATGTTTTTTTGTTTTTAGACTTCTTTTGTTATCATTTTTGGTTGAAATAATTTTTGGTTAAAAAAAAACGAATAAATAAATAAATAAAAGAAAAAACATAAAAAAAACAGTTTATTTGTTTACTTAATAATAGTAAAAGAAATGTGTTGACTACCCCCTCTTTTATTAATTACTAGGAAATGTTTTTTTGTTTTTAGACTTCTTTTGTTATCATTTTTGGTTGAAATAATTTTTGGTTAAATAAAAAAACGAATAAATAAAAAAATAAAAGAAAAAAACATAAAATTTAGTTTACTTGTTTATTTAATGATAATAAAAGAAATGTCTTGACTATACCCTCTTTTATTAGTTACTAGGAAACGTTTTTCTTGAGTTTTTCCGAAAAATGATTTTTTCGTGAAGTGTTTTTTTGTTGGCATTTGGTATAAAAGAGATCTATTAATTATTTAAAGAAACATTTTACCTTAAATCCTTTTTGATATTAGAAGAAAAATTGCTACATTTCTTATTGTTATTATTTGATAATGATGATTATTGTTGATAAGAAAAACCTTTAACTAACTATCATTACTCATGGTTATGCACATGATTTGTTTATTTAGGAAGGTATACAAAAAAAATAAAATTGAACGTGACATTCAAAATAAACTGAATCCTTTACAACTAAAAACATATTAAATGGTCTATGCATGCTCTTCTATTCTTTTACTCAAAAGAAAGATAATAGAACATTCAACATCAAAAAAAACATATACATGAAGATGAACGGAATATCAAATAAAAGATTCAAAACATAAAATAGAAGAGTAAAATATACAACAAACCTTGGACTAGGAATTCTCTTCTCAAATCTCACCAACAAGAATTATAAAAAATAAAAACTGTATGATAAATTTAGGAAAAGAAAAACGAAAATTTTCTCTCTCTCACTCTTTTCACTCCAATATCTCCAGAACCCGTTTTTGCTCCTCTTGCTTCTGGATCTCCTTCAAGCTTTCGACCCACCACACTCTTCTCTCTCAAAAATCGTCCCCTTCCACAAAACCATAACCCATATTTATACTAAAAAAAAAAGAACTTCCAATGGTGTGCTTTGTCTTTCGGTTTTTTCACCAAACCTTGTGCATATATCCGTTTGTGTGCTAGCCTTGAGAAAAACGAAATGGAAAACACGTTTCCTTGGATGAATCCGTGAGCCTTGGAGGGACCAACGGCTTCTTGTGTGGTGATGCCCAAAGATGGCGATTTCGTGAGAGAGGAGAGAAAGGGGGGGCACCAAAAATGGTGATTTCGTGAGTGGTGGTGAAAGGAAGCATGAAAGGGAGAGAAGAGAGGGAGGGGACGGCTAGGGTTTGATGGGGATGATGGGAGTGGTGCTTTGGAGGTTGTGTGAGAGAAAAGAGATGGAGGGAGTGTATGAGAGAGAGAGAAAGAGGCCGTAGGGGGAGGAAAGAATGAGGGTTGAGTGTGTGAAGTGAGAGTGAGTGTGTGAGAGAGTGGGTGGCGTGTGTGAAGTGAGAGAGCCGTGGGGGATGAGAGTGATGTGAGGGGAGTGATGTGAGAGAGTGGGAAGTGTGTGGAAGTGGGATTGAGAGTTCCAAGAAGGGAATCAAGGAAAAGTGGCCGAATTTTAGGCTAGGATTTGGGGATGAATGTGGACACTTTTTAGGGCTAGGGGGAGAGTGAATGTGGACACATTTTAGGGTTAAGGGGGGTGGCCGAATTTTTTAGGGTTTGGAAGGGGTGAATTCGAATTAGGGTTTAGTTGGAGTGGGTTGGATGGAGTTGGATGTTGGGTTAGGAAGGAGTTGGGTGTTGGGTTAGGAAGGAGTTGGATTGGGTTTAGTGGAGGAATGGGCTTTAAATGGCCCAATCTTGATTGCACCTTTATATTTTTTACAAACCTCCCCTATTTCCTCCTTTGCTTATTTTTGTTTCTTTACTTCTAATTATTATTTTTTAAAGATTAAAACTTGTAGCAAACTAAAATAAAATAAAACATGGCATGAAAATAATTATTTTTATCAAAAATAAATAAAATTTCTTATTTTTGGATAGGACAAAATTAGGGTATTACAGCTGCCCCTCTTTATTTCACATTTCGCCAAGAAATATGACTTGGCCTTTTCATATTTGTTGGTGAAATGGAAATAAAGATATAGAAATAACACTAATTTTGTTCGCTCCAGAAAAGCTCGAATTTTCTTTTTGTTATTTTCCTTTTGAGAAAAAGGGGGGTTAACACTTGTCGCATTAACGGGAAAGCAGTAAATTGAGAAAAGCGGTAAATTGGGGATTCGGAGGTTGCCTAAAAACCTTCTAACGAACTCTGGTCGAGTCCGAGCTTTGGGGGTGGCCTTTTCGAGCGGCCGATCAACATCAGGTCCGGAACTGATTTGATCAATGGATTTACGCTATGCCTTAGGCTGACACAACTGATCCGAAGGACTTAACGAAGTCTGATGGATCCATCGCGTGCTCGTACACGATGTTGTGATCTGTGGAAGGAGTTCACTAACTCTGTGTTGATGGAGTTTACTAACTCTGGGTTGATGGAGTTTACTAACTCAGTGCTGATGGTGATTTTCTAAAAAATGAGATTTTTGGGACTCCCTGGTCCGAAGCAACTTCTTGGATGGTGCATGAAATGCATGCATTTGGTTATTTGGATGCTCATGAATGCAATGATTGATTTTGGTGGGATGCTTTTTCTGTTTGATTCCTCATTCACTTCTTTTCTTTTGTTATTCTTCGCTCTTCTGAGATGCGAATTTGAAAGTGTAATGCACCACTGTTTGATGACGAATGATATGGATGGTATGATGAATGAAGATGTTGTGTTCTTTTATGTTCCGTCTTCTGTGATCTTCTCTTTTGTTTTTTTTTGTTTATTCTGTTTGTTTTCTTTAAGCAACTTTCTTTTTTCTGCTTATTTGTTTTTGTTTACTCTGTTTGTTTTCTTTAAGCAGCTTTCTTTTTTCTGCTTATTTGTTTTTTTCTTTGGCACTCTTTTTTTGCTGGTTAAATCGATCTACCGGGCGAAGGCTGTTCCAGGACGACGATCCCGCGAGGATTGCACACTGGTTCGTCATGACTGTCTTTTTCGCGGTTTTATTCACTTGGGGAATCACTTCTTTCTGTATTTTTTCAAAGATTTCGTAATGATCCTGTAATGCCCTGAATGTGCACATGTTTTGCAATTCGATTTCATCAATCATAAAAGTTATTATTTTGAAAGGAACTGAATAGATGAAAGCAGGGACACGAAAAGCACACATATGAAATAAAAGTTGGACTTTTATTGATATAGAAATTGGACGTGCAGAAAGTCACGCCAATCGAAAGTGCATTGCAATCTTTCTTTTAAACTACAATAAATACAAGCAAAAAGGAACAGATCTTGTGATTTCGTCTCTGAAGTAACGGTGCCCACCGTCCATACTCATAATACTGATCACCCCCTTTTCAGAACCTTTGGAGCGCTGATTGCCTTTTTCTTTTCTCAAGCCCAAGTTTTCTGACCCTAATTTTTGCCTGGATCGCCCTTTGCGGGTTTTCAATCCACCGGGCCGCTCTGATTCTGCCTAGGTCGCCCTTTGCGGGTTTTCAACCTAGCGAGCTGATTTTTCCTTGGCTTATCTTTCTTTTTTCTCGTCTATTTTTCTAGGCATAATACTTCTTGACCACATTTGAGTTCACTGGATTTGGGATCTCATCTCCGTCCATGTTTGCCAGAATTAAAGCTCCTCCTGAGAATGCCTTTTTCACCACATAAGGTCCTTCATATTTGGGAGCCCATTTGCCCCTAGAGTCGGTTTGAATCGGCAAGATCTGCTTGAGCACAAGATCTCCTTCTTGGAATTCACGAGGACGGACTCTCTTGTCAAAAGCCCTCCTCATCCTCTGTTGGTACAACTGTCCATGACACATTGCGGCCACCCGTTTTTCATCAATGAGATTCAACTGGTCAAGACGAGACCGAACCCATTCTGCTTCATCAAGTTTTGTCTCCATTAACACCCGCAGGGATGGTATTTCAACCTCAATGGGGAGAACTGCCTCTGACCCGTAAACCAGTGAGTAGGGGGTTGCCCCTGTTGAAGTGCGCACTGAGGTTCTGTAACCGTGCAGGGCAAATGGGAGCATCTCATGCCAATCTTTGTAGGTTACCACCATCTTTTGCACAATCTTCTTGATGTTCTTGTTGGCTGCCTCAACTGCCCCATTCATCTTTGGGCGGTAGGGAGAAGAGTTGTGATGTTGTATTTTGAAGTCTTTACACAAATCCTTCATCATTCTGCTGTTCAAATTACTACCGTTGTCTGTGATAATCTTGTTTGGAAGGCCGTAGCGGCAAATCAAGTCTTTCTTGACGAACTTAGCAATCACTGAGCTCGCTACATTGGGATAAGAAGCAGCCTCCACCCACTTAGTGAAGTAGTCAATAGCAACCAGAATGAAACGGTGACCATTGGAAGCTTTGGGTTCAATGGGACCAATGATGTCCATGCCCCACATTGAGAATGGCCATGGTGCGCTCAAAACATTCAGAGACGTTGGAGGTACATGGGTGTGATCTGCATAGATTTGGCATTTATGGCATCTTCTCACAAAACTGTAACAGTCTGATTCCATCTGCAACCAGTAGTATCCAGCTCTCAGGATTTTTCTAGCCATTGCGTGCCCATTGGAATGAACCCCAAATGAGCCTTCATGAACATCTCGCATAATCTTTACTGATTCTTCTCCTGTTACACACCTGAGGAGTACCAAGTCATGGTTTCTCTTGTAAAGGACGTCTCCACTCAAGAAGAAACCTGCTGACAGCCTCCTGAGGGTTCTCTTGTCATTCTCTGTAGCTCCGGGAGGATACTCTCTGTTTGTGATATACTGCTTGATGTCATGATACCAAGGCTTAACATCTGATCCCTCTTCGACTGTCATACAGTAGTGATAAGCAGGCTGTTCTCTGTGCTGGATTCTGACAGTCGTCAGACTTTTGTCACAGCTGACGTTGAACATAGAAGACAAGGTTGCCAAGGCATCTGCCAACTGATTCTCGCTGCGGGGTATGTGCTGGAAAGTGATTTCCTCGAAGGGCTTGATTAATTCTTGAATGTAGTCACGGTAAGGAATCAAATCAGAATTCCTTGTTTCCCAGTCTCCTTTTACTTGATGGACAACTAGGGCTGAATCTCCGTACACGTCGAGCCTCCTGACTTTCCGATCGAGAGCTGCCTGGATACCCAAGATACACGCTTCATACTCTGCAATATTGTTTGTGACATAGAAGCTTAGTCTGGCGGTAACTGGTATGAAGCGGTTGTCTGGGGAGATTAGCACTGCTCCGATTCCGTGCCCCCACATGTTAGAGGCACCGTCAAACAACACTCTCCACCTTTCATCATCTTGAGATTTCCCTGCGTCAAATAATGCCATAATGTCCTCATCTGGGAATTCACATTGCATTGATTGGTAATCCTCAACCGGTTGATGTGCCAGGTAGTCTGCCAGTGTGCTGCCTTTAATCGCCTTCTGGGTTACGTACACAAGATCGTACTCTGACAGAAGCATTTGCCAACGAGCAATTCTACCCGTGAGCGCAGGTTTTTCAAATATGTACTTGATTGGGTCCATTTTGGACACCAACCAGGTAGTGTGACTCAGCATATACTGTCTCAGTCGATGTGCAGCCCAGGCTAGAGCACAACAAGTCTTCTCCAATGATGAATACCTTGCCTCACAGTCTGTGAACTTCTTGCTTATGTAGTAGATCGCGTGTTCTTTCTTTCCTGACTCATCGTGTTGCCCCAGCACGCAGCCCATAGAGTTGTCTAGCACCGTGAGGTATAGGATGAGGGGCCTGCCAGACACAGGTGGCATTAGGACGGGTGGATTTTGGAGATACGCCTTGATTTTCTCAAATGCTTCTTGACATTTATCATTCCACTTCATCTCTTGGTTTTTGCACAGCAGTTTGAAAATTGGTTCGCAAGTTGCGGTCAACTGGAAGATGAATCGAGAGATGTAATTTAGTCTTCCCAGGAAACCACGAACTTCTTTCTCTGTTTTAGGTGCTGGCATCTCCAGGATTGCTCGTACTTTGTCCGGGTCTACCTCAATTCCCTTCTGGCTAACAATGAAACCTAACAGCTTCCCTGACCTAACCCCAAAAGTGCACTTAGCGGGGTTCAACCTGAGTTTGTACTTTCTGAGACGCTCGAACAGCTTCTGCAGGTTAACCACGTGCTCTTCATCAGTCTTTGATTTGGCAATCATGTCATCCACATAGACTTCGATCTCCTTATGCATCATGTCATGGAATAGGGTTACCATCGCTCTTTGGTAGGTTGCCCCGGCATTCCTCAACCCGAAAGGCATGACCTTGTAACAGAAAGTTCCCCAAAGGGTTATGAAGGTGGTTTTCTCCATATCCTCCGGAGCCATTTTGATCTGGTTATAGCCTGAATATCCATCCATGAAGGAGAACATCGAATGCTGAGCAGTACTGTCTACCAAAACGTCAATATGGGGTAGAGGGAAATCATCTTTAGGGCTCGCTCTGTTCACGTCACGGTAGTCGACACACATTCGGACCTTTCCATCTTTCTTAGGGACTGGAACAATGTTTGCTACCCACTCAGGATATTTTGCCACAGCTAAGAACCCTGCATCAAACTGTTTCTTGACCTCATCCCTGATCTTCAAAGACATTTCAGGCTTCATCCGCCTTAACTTCTGTTTCACCGGGGGACATTTTGATTTCACCGGTAATCTATGTTCAACAATATCTGTGCTCAACCCTGGCATGTCCCGATATGTCCATGCGAATACGTCAGCGTAGTCGAACAGGAGCTGAATCAACTTTTTGCGCTCTTTATCCTCCATTGCGGTACCAACCTTGATCTCTTTTCTGTCTTCCTCAGTACCCAAATTGACCATTTCTGTAGACTCCTCATGGGGTTCGATGACCTTTTCTTCTTGTTCTACCATTCTCATGATTTCTGGAGGAGTATCCCAACCGTTCTCAACATCTTCCTCGGTTTGATTAACCGGGTAATCAAAATCACAGTATGAGTTATGGGCATTATTATTTTCAGAGTTTATTTTTGATCTGCATTAGAATGGAGCGGCGAATAAAAACAAAGAAAAAGCAACACAGATAAAAGATGAAGACAGAAATTTTATTGAAAATTCAAAATAACACTTTATTGATTGATGATTTTCGACGAAAACAAGTGTGCCCGAATGAAATATCCCAAGGCCTTGGGCAGAGCCGAGGGATCTGCATTACAACGATAATTACTTTAAATTGGAAAATACGGGGAAATCCATGATCTCCCAGTTTTGTAGCTTCTCTCCAACCGCACAGCAGCGCACCAGACCTACAGCAAGGCCACTTGAGCTTGATCCTTCTTCGACCACATTAACCTGGTCAGGGTTCAGCATAGTAGCACTCTGGAAGTTACTCTTAAGATTAGCGATGACCATTCTACCCTGATTGGGTGCCTTTCCCCTGAGTTTGGCCAGCCATTTCTCCCTCCTGTCAGATGCCAGCCTCTCCCGATCAGCAAGACTTGGGATGTACCCAACACCGAACCTCTCAATATTGCCCCTCAACTGGACAGGCATCACAATTCCTTGAGCGGCTTTTCCTAAACCCTTACCAATCTGATACCCATGTCCCAGCATCACCTTTGCAGCCATCATGGCAGCCTTGGACCACTTAGGCTTCCACCGAGGTTCACCTTCGACGAAGACAGCGTTTGAAATCTCCAATCCTTGGAAAGCAGTCTCAAAGGACTCTTCTGCGGCTTCCACATAATATTCAGGTGGTGATCGATTTATCAATGTTTCTTCTTCTCCGGAGATCACTATCAGCTTTCCCCTAGTCACAAACTTGAGTTTCTGACGAAGCGAGGATGGCACTGCCCCAGCCGCATGTATCCAAGGGCGTCCTAGCAGGCAACTGTAGGATGAATTGATGTCCATCACTTGAAAGACGACATAAAATACTTCAGGGCCCACCTGCAGTGGCATTTCTACTTCTCCAAAAACTTCCTTCACTGACCCATCAAATGCTCTGACCAAGGTGGAGCTCGGTTTTAGATATGAACGGTCTACATCCAGCTTATCCATTGTAGACTTAGGCAGCACATTCAAGGATGAAACGTTATCAATAAGCACCCTGGCAAGTATATGGTCCCCACACTTGACTGAGATGTGAATAGCTTGATTATGACTCTTTCCTGCCGGAGGCAGCTCAGTGTCTGAGAAGGTCAAGTAATTAGAGGCTACAATGCTGCCAACAATACCATCAAGCTGGTTTACTGTAATGTCATGGGAGACGTGAGCTTCATTCAGGACCTTTAGCAGTGCAGCACGATGTGCCTCTGAACTAAGCAACAAAGAGAGCATTGAGATCTTGGATGGGGTTTGATTCAGCTGGTCTACCACCCGATATTCACTCTGTCTCATTACTCTCAGGAATTCTTGAGCTTCTTTGTCCGACACATCCCTGACTTCTACAGCTTCTTTGTCTTTTCCCTTACGGGCCCTTTCTTCATTTCCCTTGGATTGCTCTCTTCTAAGGTTTTCAGGAGTATACAACCTTCCACTCCTTGTGATACAACTACCTCCAGCAATGTTTGTTATATCCCGAGTGCCTTTAGGGACCTCCGCTTGCATTTGCACATTGCAGCTCCATGGAGTCATCCTAGTCTCCCCACTAGGGGTAGCAGCAGGCACTGGAATAACAACAGTCGCGGGTCTCGTCACAGCTAGGCTGGAATTCAGATTGCAGGGAATTTCAATCGGTCTCCTGAAGCCTCCATTGCCTGATTGCAAGGTAAATACACTTTCTTCTTTCTCCTGGATTCCCACTTGGACCAGGTGTCTGTCTAAGAGATCTTGGAGAATTGGTTTAAAGCCTTCACATGCCCCGATGCAGCGAGGATTATCACAAGCGTCTTTCCTAGCACACCCTTCTTTGATGACACCAAAATGGCATAATTCAGCATGGATAAAATTCAAAGGCATCTGAATGCAATCAACTTTTCTAACCAAACACTGACCCCCCTGGTGGTCAACGGCATTAATAGCAGATCCTCCATGCCCTGGCAACGGATAGGTGGCTACATTGGGTTGTTGAAACGATATGCTTTTCGTATCAAGTAATTCTTGCACCACATATTTGAATGCTTTACAATCCTCCACCACATGACCTACTGCCCCAGAATGAAAGGCGCAGGTGGCATTTGCGTTGTACCCTCTGGGATAGGGAGGCTGATATGGCTTCATTTGATGAGTACTGATTATTTTGTTGGTGATGAGATAATTAAACAAGTCCGTGTAGGACATGGGAATGGGATCAAAGACAACAGGCTTCCTTTCATTATAGTTCCGGTGCTGATAATTTGATTGAAAAGGCTGTGCCAGTGGTGCCTGAGGAGGAACCGAAATAGCTTGCGGTGGATTGCTGTGCGACGGACCACTGGCTCCGATGACTGCATTAGTTTCACCTTCTTTCTTCTTATGAGAACCAAAAAATGGCTTTTTTTGAACGGCAGGAGGTGTCGGGCCCTGAGCTATTCTTCCGCTCCGCATACCGTTCTCTACTCTTTCCCCTGTGACCACCATCTCAGAGAAGTTTGAGGCTACGCTGCCAACCAGCCTATCATAATACACCGCAGGAAGGGTTTCCATAAACATGTGGACCATTTCTTTTTCCAGCAGAGGGGGTTTTACTTGAGCCGCAAGGTTCCGCCATCTCTGAGCATACTCTTTGAATGACTCGTTATCCCTCTTAGACATGCATTGTAGCTGAGTTCTATCTGGAGCCAAATCATTCTTATACTGGTATTGACGCATGAAGGCATCCGCCATGTCTTTCCAGCAACGGATATTAGTTGGCTCTAACTGCATGTACCAGTCAAGGGGAGCTCCGGCTAAACTTTCTTGGAAGCAATGCATCATTAAGTTATCGTCACGGGCATAGGCAGTCATCTTTCGGCATTACATTGTCACATGGCTGACTGGGCAAGTTGTCCCTCTGTATTTGTCAAAAGCTGGTGCTTTGAACTTGGGCGGCAGGACTAGATCAGGAACTAAGCACAACTCATGGGCATTCCTGGCTCGGGAACCTGCCCCTTCAACAGCTCTTAACCTTTCTTCCAGCATCTGATACTGACTTCTAGCTTCGGCAGGGTAATTCTGTGGGAAACCGCCGGCACCATAGTGAGGGTTATTCATCGACGCCGCGACCGGGGTCATGTGTCGGTGAGCAATGTAACACCATAGACAGCTATTTATTTGTACTGAAATTGTAAACTAAAACTATTCTACTGCTAAAAGAGGGCTACTTACTTGTTCAGAGCACCGGCTCTGAGCCTTCCACTTTGTCTGGCTGGGATGCTTGCTTGCACAGCCTTCTTTTTCTTTTCCTTCTTCTTCTTTTCTCCTTCACCGTCACCAACATCAACTGAGACTTCAGTTTCCTGGGGCCTCTTTACACTGCTCTCAGCAACTCTTTTCTTTGCTTCCTCCCATGCTTTCTGCTTTTCCAGCTCTGCAGGATGAATCTGCTGCTGCTCTTTGGGTTCCCCCTGGGCTTTTTCAACCTCTGGCTCATGAGACGTTGTAACGTCTGTAGCTTCCTCATCAGCAGCAACAGCAGGAGCATTCTCTGAACCACTTGCAGCAACAAATGCTGCGCTGGTGGCTGTTGCTGGCTTGTCTTTAGCAGCTTCAGATCTCTTTTTTACCTGCAACTTTTGCCTTTTGGGTGCAGGAGGATCAACTAGTTGCTCTTCTTCTTCACCATGTCTTGATTTTTCACTTGCAGCGGCTACTTCACGCCTTTTCTTCTTCCCAAATGGACTCTGGGTGGGTACAGTCTTGAATCTTTGCCTTTTGGGTGGGGGAATGAGTTGTGGGTCTGGGTTGGTTTCAACAACAGTTGGTTCAGACGTAGTCACATCTGCACTGGTTACTTCTGGAATGGATGGTTGTGATGGTTCTTTAGTTGGTTCAGGTTGAGTGGGAGTTGGCTTTGAAATGGGTTGATCTTTGAGTGTTTGGGGTTGTTTGTCTTTTGGTGATGGAGGTGTGGGTTGGGCTGGTTCTTTGAGTGTTTGGGCTGGTGGAGAGTCAGCCTCAATATCAGTCTTGTCACTGGAACTTCCTTTCTCTTCTGAATGTGTTTCTTCCTCATCATCACTTAGGATTTCCCTACTCACCTTCTTTGATTCCTCTGCATCACTCTCACTGATGCTATCCATATCAGCTGATTTAAGCTCTTCTTCCTCACTACTTACTTTCTTCTGCTCCTTCTTTGCTGGGCTCTTTCTTTTTGTGGCTGGTTTTCTTGTTTTCTTGACTTTTTCCTTCTTCACTTTCTTGGGGTTCATTGCTGATAGGAGTATGTTGTCTTCATCTTCCTCTTGCATCCAATCTGGAAGTACTGGTTCTTCAATCACCATCTTGCCTTTTGTTGTATGTGCATTCACCTTCTTTTGCCACTCAAATTGCTCCTTGACAAACTTGGCTAGGCTGTTTTGCTGGTCTACCAGACGTTGTAACGTCTGCGCATCAACTGACGTGGTAGCATCTGCAGCTCTCTGCCTAGCTTTGAACTTTGTAGAGAATGCCCCCTGGGGTTCCTCTCTTAGCTCAGATGCTTCAATCTCCACTTCTAGTCTCAACCCAGAGTTAGTAAACTCCATCAACCCAGAGTTAGTAAACTCCATCAATCCAGATCACAACATCGTGTACGAGCACGCGATGGATCCATCAGACTTCGTCAAGTCCTTCGGATTAGTTATGTCAACCTAAGGCATAATGGACATCCTTTGATCAAATCAGTTCCGGACCTGATGTTGATCGGCCGCTCGAGAAGGCCACCCCTAAGCTCGGACTCAACAAGAGTCCGTTAGAAGGTTTTTAGGCAACCTCCGAATTCAGGACCCCAGCGTCCCTTCAGAACCCCAGTGTTCATTCAGGATCCAAGCATCCCTTCAGGACCCAAGTGTCCATCCAGGTTACTTTCTTTACTGCTTTCTTTATAGCTTTATTTCCTGCTTTTTGAGGGCGGGCATTTCACTTAAGTAAAAAAAAAGGAGAGAAAATTCGGGTTTTCCCAAGCGGGCAAAATCAGTATAATTTCTGAATTCTTTATTTATATTTTGCCTCGGAATGTGTTTCGGCCAATCCATATTCCTTGTCAAAATCCAAATAAAGAGGGGCAGCTGTCATACCCTAATTTTGTCCGCCTAGGTCGAAACCCTAATTTTCAAACAAAAATAAGTAAGTTAAGGTTTAGCATTCATTCATAATGTCATGAAGACCATCATTCATGCATTTCAAAGTTTTGAAAGTCATCTTAGGATTAGAGATGCATTGCATTGCCTTTTATAGCATTTTCAGAGTTTTTCAAGACCAAGGGCATTTTGGTCATTTTCGAAAAATGAGACATTTCTCAGCAAAAAAATCATTTCTTGCATACATTTTAGATTTTAAGGCCATTTTAGAGTTTTGAAGTAATTCTTGAAAAGAAAATGCATTTTGAACAAGGATTAGGGTTCTAATGATCAAAAGGGCATTTTGGTCATTTCGCCAAAAAAAATTCAATTTTTCATCAAAAATCACAGGGATCTATAAGGAATCACTTGAGGTGAGATGTGCTTGATCATACATATTTTTGGTAAATACATTGTTGATTTATGTAAAAGAAAGAAAAAAGTCAAAACCGTAAAGTCAACAATGGAATATTCTTCAAGCATCTTCAAAGTAGGGCACCCAAATCAATTTTGGGATAATGGTAGCATTTATTTCTGAACCCAATGATTTATCATAGGAAATGGCTCAATTTGGCATAATATTATGGATTTACTTGAAAAAGAATAATCAAAAATGGGTTGGAAATGGAATGATCACACAATAGTACAAGTTGTACAAATTGACAACTTGCACACCAAGGCCAAACCTGCGCATATCAGCCCCATATTCACCCAATTTTGATTTATTTTATTGCTTGATAATCATGTTTTGATCATAGCCTTTCATTTGAATTGAAAATGCAATCCCAACCCTCCATTTGAATTAAAATGGCATTCTTGCAATATGAACCATTTGGAAAAACATTTTGGTAAAATGACTTATCCTTCACCCACCTCCTTAAGCTACACCCCTCAGCCCCCTCTCTCCTCCCTTTGTGCTTCTTGACTACCCTCAATCCTTGTGACAATTGATCCTAACCATTGATCCCAAATAAAACTCTAATCCTAGAGCACAAGTGAGATGGAATGACTTAGTTACCCTCAACTTTGAGTGGCCTCTATAAATACCATTTTGTGCTCAGCTCACAAGGACTTTTTGGCTGATCATTCACTCACAAAATCAACCCTAGCACACCTTCAAGCACCCTCTCCAAAACCGAAGCAATCTACCCCATTTTCCTTCACCATTTTCTTTGATTTTCATTACAAAACTACTTCCATTTTCATCTCTACTTCACACACCTTCTTTCCACTACCTCAAATTTCGTTTTCATCACATCAAGATCTGAAGATTGTTGAAGGTTTTCGAAGCTTGGTTGGAGTTTTGAAGGCTTGTTTGGCTCGTTTCATTAGACGATCATCTTGTGCATAGTTTTAGCAAAAAACTCAAGGTAAAACTCTCAAACTTTTTGCATCATCACAAACCTTTTGCATAAAACCTTCAACTCTTTGCATATCATCATGTAGATCATTGATAGGAGGCTGTTGGGGTGAGATTTGGTATCTCACCCCCTTTGGATAATCGCTTGATATGGTTTGTTGCATTTCTACCATCATTGCATAGTTTTTTAAAAACCTATTTTCTTCAACCTTGTGCTTCGGCCTCTTGATGATTTTGGGGTTCTCATTTGCTTTTGTTTCATTTCATGTCAAAAATAAGGTCTATGGCTAATTTGGTGTAGGCTTTAGCTTTGGTTTTAAGCTTGGCTAAATTAGGGTTTTGTTGCTAGTTCTATTTCCCTAATTCTTTTTTTTTCTTCTTTTTTGTGAATAATGCATGTGTTTTCTTGATTTCTTGTCATGTAAATTCATGTGCTGAAATTGTGTCATATTTTGTGTCAATTTTGTGCATCATTTAGTGTCTTGTTTGCATGAAATTTGTGCTTGATTTTGGTCCAATATGCATTCGGCCTTAGGCCAATTTTCATGACATAGTTTTGTTTCATTTTGCTTGATTGATCATGTACTTGCAAATAATTTGAGTAAAATGTGTTTTTCACCTTTTTACCCATTTGCTTTTACTGTTCACTAAAAGTTAAAAAGTTAAAAACAAAAAAAACATTTTTACCTTTTTACTTTTTACCATTCACTTAAATAATTACCATTCATTTGCATTTACTTGCATTTTTACCACTTCACTTATTGCATTAAAAACTCAAAACATTTTACCACTCCCTTTTTACCATTCACTTTCACCTTCTCATTAAATCATTTACCAATGCATTCATCTCATATCATTTGCATCAAAATAAATTACCACTTTGCATACCTCATTTTTACCTAAAACTTTTTTTCACTCTTTTACCACATTCCAAACACAAATTCTTTCCGTCTAAAACACGAAAGCAATTCGCATATCCTCATTCATGCATTCAAAATAAAAAGATTTCTTTCATTCATACTTAGTTGAGGATCAGGTGATATGATCTATTGCTTAGGCCTAGTGCATACTTCAATCATGTGAGATCATCTAAAAGGAATCAATTCTTTTCGCATTTTCACTTGCATCTCCTATCACATTCATACTTGTTCATGACTTGTATTCATTCTTCTAATATGCTCATGCATTAACCTTTGTTTGTCTGGCATCACTCCTTTGTATGCTTGCATTCATTTGTCCACATGCTCACTTATAATAACATGTCCATGCACTTAATTGTATGCTCACATTCATTACTTGCATTCGGCCATGCCTAGCTAATTAGGGTTCATGCATTCATTCACTCTCAAATGCTCATACGTTCATCTTTGCGTACCTTTGCCTTCATTCAATAGTATGTTCATGCATCATTCCCTTATATGCTTTCATGTTTAATCATACACCAAAGAATACTTCATGCTTATGATTAATTGGTTTCCTTTGTTTTGATGTCACTTAAATGTCTTGATTTGATTATGTGCCATCTCCTTTCACTCGCATGACATCTCTAGGAAGACGTAAGTCTACTCACAGTAGCATAGAGTCCTAAGATCAGTCACACTCCTTTGAGGTTGTTGCCCGTCCCGTAACAATCCTCACACACATACTCACTCACGCATAATTGCTTTGAGAACATTATTTTGCATCACTAGTAATCGAGTCTCTTGATTGTATTGGTATGTTTAATCTTTGTTGGTGATTAGCATGTTAGTATGTTGTTTGATCGATGCTTGTCATTACATGCATTTTAATCATTACACTTTGCATTTGGTTATGGACTTGGCTTTGATTGAAATCATTCTTCTTCATTTACCAAGACTTTTTTGCATTCATTTTCAAAATCAATCTTTGCATTCGCATTCAATCAATTTCAAAATCATAAAAAATAATGGGGGCAAGTAATGATCACCCATAGCCCTAGCTAGTTTGATCATGAAAGCTTTCCCTTTTCTCAAAACCATGTGAACAAGTAATGATCACCCATAGCCATAGCTAGTTTGATCATGAAAGCTCCTCCCTTTTTCAAACACCTTCTTCAAGGCTTCTTTTTCTCGCTCCAAGAACTACGTTGCTTTGATTCCCACTTGGGATACGTAGGAGCGAGACTTGTTCTCGTCAAGCACATCAAAAAAAAATCTTCACTTTCACAACAATAAAAAAAAACCTCCATTTTCAAAGCAAACAAAAAATGTTTTCAAACCCATTGTCGTTAGTAGCTAATCAGAACCGTAGTTCGTCTAGCTATTGACATCGATGTCCTTTCTCCAAAAAGAACAATAAGTGATGACCACCCATAGCCTTTGCTAGTTTGGTCATCAAACAAATCAATCCTTTTCAAAAAAAAAAGCTTTCAAAAAGAGAATAAAAACAAGTTGTTACCAACGGTCACCCAGAACCTTAGTTCGTTTGACTAGCGGTAGCAACTCCTTTTGAGTACTTAGCGGTGATTACCCATAGCCTTAGCTAGTTTAGTCACTCGCTAGTACTCGTCCTATTTCGAAAACTCACCTAAAAAGTTAAAAAACAAAAACCAAGGCAGAACTACGTAGCTCTGAGTTCTCCATTGTACCGGGAGATACGTAGGAGCGGGTCGTTACCCCCGTCGAGCTCTTTTCTAAAAAACTCTCTTTTTCCCCCTCTTTACGTAAGTTTTCCATTAATTTCCCATCCATCTTCAAATAAGAATAAAATAGGCAAATCTAGGTGTTCTTCAAATCAAACATTAAAACCACACAATTTAATTAGAGGTTCCCTTTCAGTAGGAAGGAGGAATGGGGTGCTAATACCTTCCCCATTCCTAACCGACCCCCGAACCCATATCTCTAGTTTTCAAAAGACCACCCGCCTTGTAAAAAAGACCTTTTTTCAATGTTTTGGTCTAAAAACTAAAATATTGGTGGCGGCTTCACAATTTTCTACGTTGTACATTGAAGAACCCTAAACGGGATTTTTCGGGGCGCAACAGCTGGCGACTTCACTGGGGACCTTTTTTTTTTTAAAAAAAAAAAACGTGGGTCAAACCTAACTAATTAAATATGTGGTTTAAAAGTAAATTGATTTGACTAAATACTTAGTTTGCCTTCATTCTTTTTCTTTTTCTTTCTTATCATTGATTGTAGGCATACCCCTTTTCTTTTATTGCATTTCCCCATATTTTCTCATGTCCCCTCTTCTTGGCTCCTCTTCTAAAGGTAAGCAATGTTCTCGTTTATAGATATCTTAGGAATGAAACCCTAGGGTAGATAACTTGATATTGATTGATGTTTTCTGGACTGGTCTGGTTTTCGTTTGCAGGTGGGGTAGTGTTAGGGAACATGCCCTTGACACACACTACACTTGTACCATATGATTACATATCCTGAGTGGGACCATAACCCAGGTCTGCAAACCTAGGAGAGTGGAAACGAGTAGTGACTGCCAATTGGACCGATGTCCTTCTGCTCTCACGAAAGTTTCAGCCAGAGTATGCTCTTTTACGGTACCTCACACCAGATGGCATTCCATCGTTGTGGGTGTTATCATGAGAGAGATTTAGCTCTGGTAGCCTTTGCGTGGGAGTGAATAGAGCCACATGGGGGGATTATCCTTTAAATTGCCCTAGATCGTAGGTCTCACCTCTTTTTAGGTCACAAGGGCTTTCCAAATTGTGTGCTGCATCGTGCATTCAGTTCAATCAATTTTCCCTCAGAATTTTCGAAAATCAAAAAAGATGTGCTTTTCCTTTTCAATAAAACGCCTATATGAGGTGGCATATAGTGTGAAAGTTTTCAAATCACCACCTGTAAATATCCTCTTTCTGCACAAAAAAAAGGGTATCATTGCATCATTGCATCACTGCATTATCGCATCATTTGCATTGCATAAAATTCCAATTTTGAAAAAAAAACCATCCACCTTGCATTCCCTTTCATTACATAAAGATAAAACAAAAAAAAACAATTATCATCTGCATAGCATAAGCATTTCATTTATAATCATGCAAAAAATCCTCGTCGAGTTCATCCAAGACGAGGCGTTCATGCATAAGCATTATTTCAAAAAAAGAGAGACACAGTAGAACTACGTAAGCTTTGATTCCTCATTACAATGGGGATACGTAGGATCGGGTCATACCCCGTCAAGCACATCCTTTCTAAAACCCTTTTTATAAATAGATCATTTGCACCACCAAATAGATTTCAAAATCATGTTCCAAAACTAAAAATGAAAAAATGAAAAGTTTCCAATGCATGCATCTTCTCTAAACAAAGAAAAATAGAAAAGCTCTTCATGTAAAAGCTCAATGAGTAAAAGTGCGCCTTCGAACGACGAAGGGTAATATCTCAAATTTGTTTGTGCACTACAAATTTGAGATGTTACTCTACGATATCGGGGCACTTTGACCTTATCAAGTGAGGTTTGTTTTCAAATAAGAGAATAAGTTTGAGTTAACCAAATGTCGAAGCATTTCAGTATATTGCGTGAAGTATTGAGTCAGGATCCACTCAATGTTTCATGCAAGTTACTCAGAGTAACGACAATTGGTTGCCTCACGCCATCATCTTTACTAAAAAAAGAAGATTTCGAAAGAAGAAAAGAGGAAAGGGTTACCGTTATAGCCTTTCTCCTACCGGTTCATACGAAATAACGTACGGCCCGCATTTTTCAAAAAAAGGAGCTTGAATTATTGCCAATAAAAACCCTTTCATTTATCCTGCATACACGTAGAGCATCATCATCATACATAAAACAAAATTTTCAAAAAAAGGTAAAAAGCAAAACTTTCAAAAAATCATCATAGTCTTTTCTTTTACCGGGCTACATGAGGTGATATTCCCAAAATTTCAGTCACCCAAACCCGAAAAAAATGTTTTCATCTTATTCTTTCACATGCATGTCAAGTCACATTATCGCCGTCATATAAAGACATCATTTGCACTGCATAAAACAAAAACTTGATAAAATTCATACATGCATTTTTCTCTATCTCATTTAGGTTTGTCAGGAGTGCATTCTCCGCACGTGTGCGTTTCCATTCACTAAGGCTTTTTTACTAATTTTCTCGAAAAATCCAAAAATCGTGTCTTATTAGAAGCGCGTCTCATGCATTATTGTTGTCCTTTTTCACACATCGTGAAAAAATAATACATTAACATCCCATCTTGCATGCATTTCCATTCAATAAAAATAATGTCTTCCCACGCATTTTTTTTAAAAAAAAAATCATTGTGAGTATCATATATTTCATTGCACAAAAAATGAAAACAAGGAAGCATCTCATTCATAATCATGAACAAAAGTCATCATCAAATTTATTCAAAATGTAGCATTCATGCATCATTTCATTAACCTCATCACTTTAGTTCAAATACATCATTCCTCCATACATGCATCTTTCAAAAAAGGGAAGGGGCATTGGCATTTCATACTTTGTCTTGCCTCTAAAAAAAAAAGAAAGAAGAATCATCATTTAGAAAAAAACATCATTACTACATCTTTCATCATTCAAAAGAAAAAGGGGGCATCGGCATTTCATATATTGTCTTGCCTCTATAAAAATCATTTTGAAAAGAAGCAGCATTCTTGCATCATTCATCATCCAAGGATGCATTGGCATTTCATATTTCGTCTTGCATAAAAAGAAAACATCAAAAAGAAAAAACTTTTAGAATAATCACACTTTTCAAGTGAATATGCTTTCATGCATTTCATTTTCATCATGTATATATCATAATGTTTTCATCCATGCATTCAACAAAAATGTTGTGATGAGAAACGAGATATTCTGGCAAAGTAATCTTTCCTTTTTGGAAAAGTTTACCCTCACTCATTTGCCAACTCAAGGTGTTACAAGGCACTCAGTTTTTCACATCAATAGCTCATTTGTATTTCCTTCAAAAAAAAAACATTACATCTCATCCATTCCATGATAAAAGACTGAAACAGTTCGTCAAAAAAGTTCTTATATCATGTTTTTAGCCAATGTTAACTCTCTGTGAAACGTTCTTCTAGTAAGCATGCATGCCACGTGCAGTTTCTCTTGTTTGAGTCAGTCAATTTCCTCCATTTATCATCATTCCCCATCCAAGTCTAACCCCACCCCGTCCACCCATAAAGCGCATATTCTCTCCCATCAGTGCATACTTGACTTTTTGGTTCATTCTCACTAACACGTTAAGTCCTCCATGCTGGGGCAATTCTGTGATCACTAATTTTCCTTGTCAGTATCATATTCCTTTAGTGCAAGTCTTTCTAAAAAAAATATATAATAAATAAAAAAGATAAAATAAGCTCGCTAGGTTGAAAACCCCCAAAGGGCGGCCTAGGCAAAAAAGAGCGCCCGGTGGACTGAAAACTCGCAAAGAGCGGTCCAGGCAAAAATTAGGGCACAAAAAAGGGGGAAAATAAAAGAGCAAACACATGAAGGTAGATAAATTATTGTTCTAAAGTTAAGTCTTATAGAAATAAGCAATCGGGATTTGAAATGAAGTTTGGCCATCTCCTCAAAAACCCCAAAATCCCAGAAAGTCCCTTTCCTACCCACCTTGAGCCAAGAAAAACCAAAATCCAAAAATCACCCTAGACAAGGATCACCCCAAATAAAAAAAAAACAGTGCATCACTTTTTATCAGCTCACCCGAGTCGAAGAAGGAAAAGAATCAAAAAACAAAACAAAAACAAAAAAAAAAAAAAAGGGAAAAAGAGAAAAAAAAAGGGGATTTAAAAAAGAAAATCCCAAAACAAAAGAAAATAAAGTGGTGAGCTGGTACATGTTACCACAAAATACAAGAGATCCTTGTCTAAATAAACCTTCAAACACTCCACTATTCCAACACCTGATTCCATAAACCTTCAAACACTTCCTTTGGCCTCAACATCAAACCCCTTAGTCATTCTACCATGAGACACGAATTTGCTTTAACAGAGCCCAAACAAGCCCAATAACCATCTTCCTCATAGACCATTAACCGTCAATCAACGCCGAACAAAACTCATCCTCCCATTAGCCTCAAACACTTCATTAAGCCTAACCCTCTTTCCTCCACGAAACACCACAATCCTGAAATGTCCAGTCCGATCAATGACCGGTTGCTTTCGTTTTCTCAAGTTTTAATCTTAGGACAACTAAGTTTATCTGTCTACAGTGTGTTTGCTCAAAAAAAAAAAAACAAAAAAAAACAAACGATCAGAAAAAAGAAAGCTGATCAAGAAAAAAACAAACCCTCAGGAAAAAGAAATGAGGGAGCAAAAACAAACAGTCGGAAAAAAGAAAGCTGACAAAATAAAAGAGGGACCTGCACTCCAAAACAGCTTCAAACTGCATTAAAACAAGGTTTAGTGATCACCAAGTGAGGCTTCTTTCACACCAAAAGTCAATACATCAGTAGAGAACCAAATATTTGCACTGAGAACGTCACTCAGATTCAAAGTAGGGGCATTCTCTTCACCACCCACCCACCCTGGTCTTGGGAAGGTCTGTTCAAATGCCCATCCCATGTCACTCCAATTGTCAATACTTCCAAAGTGAGGGCAAGTACATTCTCATTCCTTCACCTCATTCATTCCCATAAAAAACCTCACCGGGGCAATCTCTCAACCCACTATCCTAAACAAAGCCTTGTCATTCTAACTGGGGCAGCTTTGTCCTTGTTATGACTGGGGGCAACATCAAACTTTGTGGGGTGAGACAAAATCTCTTTTGCACCTTTCATTTCAAAAGCCGAAGCATTCCCAATTCATCATCTTCTACGCCCCTAGTTGTTGTCACCACTAGACAGGGGCAAACTATTCACTCATCAAAAACCTGAATTGGGGCAATCTTGTATCTCTTGGTCCCTCATAAGCTTCAGCAATAGCCATGTCGGTCATTCCTTCACTTGCCATAAAAGTCCATTCCAAGTTAACTGACTCACTCATTCACATTTGCACCCCTATGCGTACTTACTAGACAATGCTTCAAAAGAGAGAGCACAAGTTGTTTACGTGATATCTAAAATTCAGTCATCATGGAAAGAAAGAGAAAACAAGCGAGGTTGTTTGTAAATAAAAACCTTGAGAACACCAGAGTTTGAATCAAATTCAATTTTTCAACAGAATGGTCAATAATCATCTCAAGCCCTTGCATTCAAAGTCTCGCATCTCACAAAAATGTCTACCTCATGCATCTAGGCATTATAGCATATGTATCAAAGCATTACATTCGCATCTTCACGTTTTGTGCATTCATCACATAGTAAAAAAAAAAAAAAACGTTCCACATCAGTTGCACCATATTAATACTTGTTTTTCATAGAAGAAAATAGTAGAGAAGAAAAAACAGAAATCTTTCATTGCATTGCCATCATATTAATGTTCGCACTTCATAAAAAAGGAGAAGAACAAAATCATTGCATGTCATTCGTCATTAGAGCATTACATTTTGCATCAGATTTTTCATAGAAAAAGCAAAGAAAGCAAAAAGAAAACAAAGAAAAGAAACCACAAAAGCAACACAAAAACATTCCCTGTCATCCAGCATTCCATATCATTCATCATTTCACAAGCATTCCTTTGTCATTCAATCATCAAACATCAGAGCATTGCATCATATTAATGTTTGCATTTCATAGAAGAAGCAAAAAGAAACAAACAGAAGTTAGAACAGGAGCATTCCATTCATCAAAGCGTCAATCACCGCATACATTTGCATTCAAACATCAAAGCAATACAGTTGCATCACATCAATACTTGCATCTCATAGAAGAAAAGAAAGCTAAAACATCCCATGTAATTCATCATTTCATGTTATCCAATATTCACATTTCATAGGAAAAAGGAAAAGAAGAAAAAGTTTTCCATTGCATGTCATCTGCCATTTCATCAAAACGCAAGAGCATTAAATACCAAAATTTCGCATTTGCATACCAGCACTGCATAAAAAGAGCAAAAGAAAAGAATTTAGAAAACAAAAAAGGGAATTAGAAAAAAAAAAGAACAGCGAAACAAATAAAATTCATACATTGCATTCATCAAACATGGAAAAATTTGTGCAAGCAAAAAGAAACTCCTGCATCACATCACATTCATCCCATCAAAAAGCAATCATGGCATTTGCATTGCATGCATTTGTTCATTTTCAGCTGCAGGTACAAAGAGAGGATGAGCACTTTGGTGTTAGCCCTCGCCCCCATATTCCAGAAAATGCTCCCCCAAGTTGGGAGAGTTCAGAATAAAAAAAAAAAAAAAACAAGAAAAAAACAAACAAGCAGAAAAAAGAAAGCTGCTTAAAGAAAACAAACAGCATAAACAAAGACAGAAGAATTGCAGAAAACGGAACATAAAAAGAACACACCATCTTCATATCATTCATCATTCTCATACCATTCATACCATTCATCGCTTCATGGCATCAAACAGTAGTGCATTACAATTTGTATCTCAGAAGAGCGAAGAAATAACAGAAAAAGCATTCTACCAAAGTCGATCATTGCATTCATATGCATTCAAGTGCATGCGTTTCATGTACCAGTCAAGATAGAAGTTACCTCAGACTAGATAGTCTCAACCCAGAGTTAGTAAACTCCATCAACCCAGAGTTAGTAAACTCCATCAATCCAGATCACAACATCGTGTACGAGCACGCGATGGATCCATCAGACTTCGTCAAGTCCTTCGGATTAGTTATGTCAACCTAAGGCATAATGGACATCCTTTGATCAAATCAGTTCCGGACCTGATGTTGATCGGCCGCTCGAGAAGGCCACCCCTAAGCTCGGACTCAACAAGAGTCCGTTAGAAGGTTTTTAGGCAACCTCCGAATTCAGGACCCCAGCGTCCCTTCAGAACCCCAGTGTTCATTCAGGATCCAAGCATCCCTTCAGGACCCAAGTGTCCATCCAGGTTACTTTCTTTACTGCTTTCTTTATAGCTTTATTTCCTGCTTTTTGAGGGCGGGCATTTCACTTAAGTAAAAAAAAAGGAGAGAAAATTCGGGTTTTCCCAAGCGGGCAAAATCAGTATAATTTCTGAATTCTTTATTTATATTTTGCCTCGGAATGTGTTTCGGCCAATCCATATTCCTTGTCAAAATCCAAATAAAGAGGGGCAGCTGTCATACCCTAATTTTGTCCGCCTAGGTCGAAACCCTAATTTTCAAACAAAAATAAGTAAGTTAAGGTTTAGCATTCATTCATAATGTCATGAAGACCATCATTCATGCATTTCAAAGTTTTGAAAGTCATCTTAGGATTAGAGATGCATTGCATTGCCTTTTATAGCATTTTCAGAGTTTTTCAAGACCAAGGGCATTTTGGTCATTTTCGAAAAATGAGACATTTCTCAGCAAAAAAATCATTTCTTGCATACATTTTAGATTTTAAGGCCATTTTAGAGTTTTGAAGTAATTCTTGAAAAGAAAATGCATTTTGAACAAGGATTAGGGTTCTAATGATCAAAAGGGCATTTTGGTCATTTCGCCAAAAAAAATTCAATTTTTCATCAAAAATCACAGGGATCTATAAGGAATCACTTGAGGTGAGATGTGCTTGATCATACATATTTTTGGTAAATACATTGTTGATTTATGTAAAAGAAAGAAAAAAGTCAAAACCGTAAAGTCAACAATGGAATATTCTTCAAGCATCTTCAAAGTAGGGCACCCAAATCAATTTTGGGATAATGGTAGCATTTATTTCTGAACCCAATGATTTATCATAGGAAATGGCTCAATTTGGCATAATATTATGGATTTACTTGAAAAAGAATAATCAAAAATGGGTTGGAAATGGAATGATCACACAATAGTACAAGTTGTACAAATTGACAACTTGCACACCAAGGCCAAACCTGCGCATATCAGCCCCATATTCACCCAATTTTGATTTATTTTATTGCTTGATAATCATGTTTTGATCATAGCCTTTCATTTGAATTGAAAATGCAATCCCAACCCTCCATTTGAATTAAAATGGCATTCTTGCAATATGAACCATTTGGAAAAACATTTTGGTAAAATGACTTATCCTTCACCCACCTCCTTAAGCTACACCCCTCAGCCCCCTCTCTCCTCCCTTTGTGCTTCTTGACTACCCTCAATCCTTGTGACAATTGATCCTAACCATTGATCCCAAATAAAACTCTAATCCTAGAGCACAAGTGAGATGGAATGACTTAGTTACCCTCAACTTTGAGTGGCCTCTATAAATACCATTTTGTGCTCAGCTCACAAGGACTTTTTGGCTGATCATTCACTCACAAAATCAACCCTAGCACACCTTCAAGCACCCTCTCCAAAACCGAAGCAATCTACCCCATTTTCCTTCACCATTTTCTTTGATTTTCATTACAAAACTACTTCCATTTTCATCTCTACTTCACACACCTTCTTTCCACTACCTCAAATTTCGTTTTCATCACATCAAGATCTGAAGATTGTTGAAGGTTTTCGAAGCTTGGTTGGAGTTTTGAAGGCTTGTTTGGCTCGTTTCATTAGACGATCATCTTGTGCATAGTTTTAGCAAAAAACTCAAGGTAAAACTCTCAAACTTTTTGCATCATCACAAACCTTTTGCATAAAACCTTCAACTCTTTGCATATCATCATGTAGATCATTGATAGGAGGCTGTTGGGGTGAGATTTGGTATCTCACCCCCTTTGGATAATCGCTTGATATGGTTTGTTGCATTTCTACCATCATTGCATAGTTTTTTAAAAACCTATTTTCTTCAACCTTGTGCTTCGGCCTCTTGATGATTTTGGGGTTCTCATTTGCTTTTGTTTCATTTCATGTCAAAAATAAGGTCTATGGCTAATTTGGTGTAGGCTTTAGCTTTGGTTTTAAGCTTGGCTAAATTAGGGTTTTGTTGCTAGTTCTATTTCCCTAATTCTTTTTTTTTCTTCTTTTTTGTGAATAATGCATGTGTTTTCTTGATTTCTTGTCATGTAAATTCATGTGCTGAAATTGTGTCATATTTTGTGTCAATTTTGTGCATCATTTAGTGTCTTGTTTGCATGAAATTTGTGCTTGATTTTGGTCCAATATGCATTCGGCCTTAGGCCAATTTTCATGACATAGTTTTGTTTCATTTTGCTTGATTGATCATGTACTTGCAAATAATTTGAGTAAAATGTGTTTTTCACCTTTTTACCCATTTGCTTTTACTGTTCACTAAAAGTTAAAAAGTTAAAAACAAAAAAAACATTTTTACCTTTTTACTTTTTACCATTCACTTAAATAATTACTATTCATTTGCATTTACTTGCATTTTTACCACTTCACTTATTGCATTAAAAACTCAAAACATTTTACCACTCCCTTTTTACCATTCACTTTCACCTTCTCATTAAATCATTTACCAATGCATTCATCTCATATCATTTGCATCAAAATAAATTACCACTTTGCATACCTCATTTTTACCTAAAACTTTTTTTCACTCTTTTACCACATTCCAAACACAAATTCTTTCCGTCTAAAACACGAAAGCAATTCGCATATCCTCATTCATGCATTCAAAATAAAAAGATTTCTTTCATTCATACTTAGTTGAGGATCAGGTGATATGATCTATTGCTTAGGCCTAGTGCATACTTCAATCATGTGAGATCATCTAAAAGGAATCAATTCTTTTCGCATTTTCACTTGCATCTCCTATCACATTCATACTTGTTCATGACTTGTATTCATTCTTCTAATATGCTCATGCATTAACCTTTGTTTGTCTGGCATCACTCCTTTGTATGCTTGCATTCATTTGTCCACATGCTCACTTATAATAACATGTCCATGCACTTAATTGTATGCTCACATTCATTACTTGCATTCGGCCATGCCTAGCTAATTAGGGTTCATGCATTCATTCACTCTCAAATGCTCATACGTTCATCTTTGCGTACCTTTGCCTTCATTCAATAGTATGTTCATGCATCATTCCCTTATATGCTTTCATGTTTAATCATACACCAAAGAATACTTCATGCTTATGATTAATTGGTTTCCTTTGTTTTGATGTCACTTAAATGTCTTGATTTGATTATGTGCCATCTCCTTTCACTCGCATGACATCTCTAGGAAGACGTAAGTCTACTCACAGTAGCATAGAGTCCTAAGATCAGTCACACTCCTTTGAGGTTGTTGCCCATCCCGTAACAATCCTCACACACATACTCACTCACGCATAATTGCTTTGAGAACATTATTTTGCATCACTAGTAATCGAGTCTCTTGATTGTATTGGTATGTTTAATCTTTGTTGGTGATTAGCATGTTAGTATGTTGTTTGATCGATGCTTGTCATTACATGCATTTTAATCATTACACTTTGCATTTGGTTATGGACTTGGCTTTGATTGAAATCATTCTTCTTCATTTACCAAGACTTTTTTGCATTCATTTTCAAAATCAATCTTTGCATTCGCATTCAATCAATTTCAAAATCATAAAAAATAATGGGGGCAAGTAATGATCACCCATAGCCCTAGCTAGTTTGATCATGAAAGCTTTCCCTTTTCTCAAAACCATGTGAACAAGTAATGATCACCCATAGCCATAGCTAGTTTGATCATGAAAGCTCCTCCCTTTTTCAAACACCTTCTTCAAGGCTTCTTTTTCTCGCTCCAAGAACTACGTTGCTTTGATTCCCACTTGGGATACGTAGGAGCGAGACTTGTTCTCGTCAAGCACATCAAAAAAAAATCTTCACTTTCACAACAATAAAAAAAACCTCCATTTTCAAAGCAAACAAAAAATGTTTTCAAACCCATTGTCGTTAGTAGCTAATCAGAACCGTAGTTCGTCTAGCTATTGACATCGATGTCCTTTCTCCAAAAAGAACAATAAGTGATGACCACCCATAGCCTTTGCTAGTTTGGTCATCAAACAAATCAATCCTTTTCAAAAAAAAAAAGCTTTCAAAAAGAGAATAAAAACAAGTTGTTACCAACGGTCACCCAGAACCTTAGTTCGTTTGACTAGCGGTAGCAACTCCTTTTGAGTACTTAGCGGTGATTACCCATAGCCTTAGCTAGTTTAGTCACTCGCTAGTACTCGTCCTATTTCGAAAACTCACCTAAAAAGTTAAAAAACAAAAACCAAGGCAGAACTACGTAGCTCTGAGTTCTCCATTGTACCGGGAGATACGTAGGAGCGGGTCGTTACCCCCGTCGAGCTCTTTTCTAAAAAACTCTCTTTTTCCCCCTCTTTACGTAAGTTTTCCATTAATTTCCCATCCATCTTCAAATAAGAATAAAATAGGCAAATCTAGGTGTTCTTCAAATCAAACATTAAAACCACACAATTTAATTAGAGGTTCCCTTTCAGTAGGAAGGAGGAATGGGGTGCTAATACCTTCCCCATTCCTAACCGACCCCCGAACCCATATCTCTAGTTTTCAAAAGACCACCCGCCTTGTAAAAAAGACCTTTTTTCAATGTTTTGGTCTAAAAACTAAAATATTGGTGGCGGCTTCACAATTTTCTACGTTGTACATTGAAGAACCCTAAACGGGATTTTTCGGGGCGCAACAAATAGCAATCAGCCTCTCTTTATCAACCCAGAGAGTGTGGGAAGTGGGTATCAAGCAATGCCTGATGAAATGAAACCAAGCACTGGCCTCATCACAAAGGTATCTCTTCAAAAGTTTGAATTCATTCCCATGGTCGCCTCTTCGCTCCCAAACAGCTCCTTCAACACATATCCTTTCTTTGATTTCAGTCATCTCTGCCACTCCGTAAGTCTTTTGCTTCACCTCAACTGCCTTGCCATAGTAACCTAGCCCAAAGTAGTCATTTATGACTCTTACACCAAATTTGACTTCCTCACCTCGTACGATGGAGGTGCTTGAAAGTTCTCCATCGGTTCTTTCAACGATTCCTTTATAAAAGTCATGCACCAGAGTTGCAATGTATTCCTTTCTGTGAACTACAAATTTCTGCCATCCCAATGCTGCCACTGTTGCGATAAAGTCAGGATTTGGGTTTTCTAAGCTAAAACCCCTTTCTGGCAGCAAGGCTTTCTTCTTTGAAGGAATGGGGATTTCTGGGTTTGGAACAGAAGAAGAACTTGGGTTGACGTTCTTTCCTTTGCCAGATGATTTTACTGCAGCTTGCTTTGTTTTAGTCATGGTGATTGTATGAGTTTTCTGGAGAGTGGGGGATTTGAGATTGAGATTTGCGATTTGGGGTTTGGAAGAAGGGATAAGATTGCGGTTTCTGAAAGTGTATGAAGGTGGTTTTGATGATTGTAACTGGTGTGCGTCTATTGGGGAGGTTTTATGGGAAGTTGGGAAGCAGGTGGTGGCGTGGGTTTGGGAAAAAGGGGTAACCGTTGGAAGTGACGTCATGGTCACTTTGGCAGTCACGTCTCAAAAAAAATCATTAAAATTGTTTCATTTGAAAACTGCTTGACTCATTTTCTTTTCTTTTTCATTTAAAACTTTACCCAGGCAGCGAACGTGACAACATCCTAGACACGCAGAGACGTTATAACGTTTATACTACTTCAGCTCCCATTCCTGCACAAAAATTTAAAGACACAAAATTGCTGGTTAGTTAAAACCATTGGGTTGCCTCCCAAGAGCGCTTGCTTTAAGAGTCTTCAGCCAGACTATCCCCTTTTTTGAATTCAGGGGTTGTTGAGAGTCACTGTGGTCTTGTCCCTAACCACATGTTCTCCATGGTAATGCTTCACTCTTTGGCCATTGACCTTGAAAATGGAATTAGTTTTCTCATCAAACAGGTCCACAGCACCATGACTGTAGACTTTTACTATCTTGAAAGGTCCTGACCATCTTGATTTTAACTTCCCAGGGAACAACTTTAATCTTGAATTAAACAACAAAACTGATTGTCCCTCTACTAGCTCCCTTCTTTGAATTCTCTGATCGTGCCACTTCTTGGTTTTCTCTTTATACATTTTTGAATTCTCATAGGCAGTGTGCCTGAATTCATCTAGCTCATTTAGTTGAAGGAGCCTTGCTTCTCCAGCCTTTGAATGATCTAGGTTCAGTTGCTTCAGTGCCCAGTGAGCTTTGTGTTGGAGCTCAATGGGCAGGTGACAAGCTTTTCTGAAGACTAACTTGTATGGTGACATGCCCAGTGGTGTCTTAAATGCTGTTCTGTACGCCCACAATGCATCATCAAGGTGCAGTGACCAATCCTTCCTGTTTGGACCAACCATCTTCTCAAGTATCCTTTTAATTTCTCTGTTGGAAATTTCTGCTTGACCACTTGTTTGTGGGTGATAAGCTGTAGCAATCTTGTGCTTCACTCCGTACTTAGCCAATAGGTTCTCAATCAGCTTGTTACAAAAGTGAGAGCCTTCATCACTGATTATAGCTCTTGGAGTACCAAATCTTGTGAAGATGTTTTGCTTCAGGAATCTGCTGACTGATTTGGCCTCATTATTGGGTAATGCAATGGCTTCCACCCATTTTGACACATAATCCACAGCTACCAAAATGTATAAATTTCCATGAGACATAGGAAATGGCCCCATGAAGTCCATTCCCCAAACATCAAACAGTTCCACTTCAAGAATATTTGTCAATGGCATTTCTTGCTTGTTGGAGATGTTTCCAGCTCTTTGGCATTTATCACAGCTTTTTACTAATTCATGAGCATCTTTGAAGAGTGTTGGCCAATAGTATCCTGACTGTAACACCTTTGCTGCAGTTCTGGTTCCTCCAAAATGTCCTCCATAAGGTGATGCATGACATTGTTGTAATACCTGGAGTTGTTCCTCTTCAGCCAGGCATCTCCTAAGCAACTGATCTTGACACATCTTATATAGATAGGGCTCATCCCAAAAATAGTGCTTCACGGTGTGGAAGAATTTTTTTCTTTGCTGATGGTTGAAATCCACAGGCACAATCTTGCTGACTAGGAAGTTAACTATATCAGCATACCAGGGAGCAGTAGTATCAGACGTTATAACGTTTGAAGAAATAGTCATAGACGTGGTAACGTCTTCAGCTACTGTGGCTACTGTCAGCAGTTTTTCATCAGGGAAATTTTCTTTTATTTCTTCTGCACCTGTTCCTGCATCAACATTCTCAAGCCTAGAAAGATGATCAGCAACTTGGTTCTCCACCCCCTTTTTATCATGAATTTCCAAGTCAAATTCTTGGAGGAGGAGAACCCATCTAATGAGTCGTGGCTTTGCATCTTTTTTAGAAATCAAATACTTGATGGCTGAGTGATCAGTAAAAACAATAACTTTTGCACCCACCAAGTATGATCTAAATTTGTCAAAAGCAAATACAACAGCCAGTAACTCTTTCTCAGTTACAGTATAATTTAATTGGGCATCATCTAAGGTTTAACTAGCATAGTATATAGAGTGAAAAATTTTGCCATACCTTTGACCCAATACGGCCCCCACAGCGTAGTCACTCGCATCACACATTAATTCAAATGGTTTGGACCAGTCAGGAGTGACTATCACAGGAGCTGTTACAAGGGCATTCTTCAATTTCTGGAAGGCTTCATGACAATGCTCATCAAAGTTGAAGACGTTATCACGTTGCAGCAGCAGACACAAAGGTTTGGAAATTTTTGAGAAATCCTTGATAAACCTTCTGTAAAAACCAGCATGCCCTAAGAAACTTCTAATACCTCTGACAGTTGTAGGTGGAGGTAATTTGTCAATAACATCAACTTTCGCTTTATCCACCTCCAACCCTTTCTTTGAAATTTTATGCCCCAAAACAATTCCCTCTTGAACCATGAAGTGGCATTTCTCCCAGTTGAGTACTAAGTTGGTTTCTTCACACCTTATTAAGACTCCTTCTAAGTTATCCAAGCATGCCTTGTATGAGTCTCCATAGACTGAAAAGTCATCCATGAAAACTTCCATGGATTTTTCAATAAAATCTGAGAATAAAGCCATCATACACCTCTGAAATGTTGCAGGCGCATTACACAATCCAAATGGCATCCTTCTGAAGGCAAAGGTACCATAAGGACAAGTGAATGTGGTCTTCTCTTGGTCCTCAGGCACAATAGCTATCTGGTTATATCCTGAGTAACCATCAAGGAAACAATAGAATTCTTTGCCTGCAAGTCTATCCAACATCTGGTCAATAAATGGCAGAGGAAAATGGTCCTTCTTGGTTGCTTTGTTCAGCTTCCTGTAGTCCATACATATCCTCCATCCAGTCACTGTTCTTGTTGGAATTAATTCATTTTTTTCATTGGTTACCACAGTAACTCCACCCTTCTTTGGCACACATTGAACTGGGCTCACCCATGAGCTATCACTAATTGGATAAATGATTCCTGCATCTAACCATTTGATGATTTCCTTCTTGACCACCTCCTTCATTATCGGGTTCAATCGCCTTTGTCCTTCAATGCTGTTCTTTGCATTCTCTTCCAAGACAATTCTGTGCATACAGATTGTGGGACTGATACCTTTGATATCTGCCATTTGCCAACCAATGGCTTTCTTGTGCCTTTTCAAGGTGCTAATGAGATCACTTTCCTGCTCTTGTGAGAGGTTAGAAGAAATGATCACTGGTAAAGAATAATTTTCTTCTAAAAAGGCATACTTCAGGTGATCAGGCAACACTTTCAATTCCAGAGTGGGTGGTTTTTCAATGGATGGTACTATCTTCTTGAGATTGAAGTCTTCTTGCCCCAAGGATTCATACTTCTTTGTCCACGCCCTGGGTACATGGGAATCAGACGTGACAACGTCTGTGGTTGACGTTGTAACGTTTGACGGATCAGCTTCTTCTGATAACAATTCTTGAATCTCATCATTGCCCAGAATCTTTTCCAAGTGGTCATTATCTTTATTGAATTGCTTTTGAACCACATGGTCAAGGGCAACCACAAAGGAACATTCCTCTGTGTTAGGTTCTGGATACTTGAGTGCGTTGAGGACGTTGAATTTGACTTCTTGGTCATTGACCCTCATGATTAATTCTCCTTTCTGCACATCAATGAGTGTCCTTCCAGTGGCTAGAAATGGTCGCCCCAAGATGATAGGAACTTCCTTATCTGCATCAAAATCCAAAATAACAAAGTCCACTGGAAACACGAATTTGTCAACTTTAATCAAAACATCTTCTAATATGCCCTCAGGATAAACTCTACTTTTATCAGCTAATGTAAGACTTAAAGAAGTAGGTCTGGCAGTTCCTATACCAAGTTTTTCATAAATGGACTTGGGCATCAAGTTAATACTTGCCCCCAAGTCACATAAAGCTTTGCCAAGGTAAAAATCTCCAATGGAGCATGGTATAGTAAAACTGCCAGGATCTTTCAGTTTTCTAGGGAGTTTATTCTGCATGATTAAGCTACATTCTTCAGTTAAAGCAATAGTTTCAAACTCCCCTAGCCTTCTTCTTTTGGTGATGATATCCTTTAGGAACTTGGCATAGTTTGGCATCTGTTGTAGAGCTTCAACCAAGGGAAGGTTTATGTGCAGCTGTTTTAGCATCTCCATGAACCTGCTGAATTGCTTGTCTTCATGAGCTTTCTTGAGTCTTTGAGGGTAGGGTGGAGGAGGATATTCAGGTACAAGCTTAGGAACAGTCTTGATTCCTGGTTCAGAACTAGACGTTGTAACGTCTGGCTTAGACATCACAATATCTGGAATATGCTTCTCTTTTTCTCCACCTTTGTTTTTCTCTTTTTCCTTGTCTGGCACCTCAGATTCCTTAGGCATAGATGGTTCTGGATACTCAGTGCCACTTCTTAATGAGATAGCATTTACCTGTGCATTCACCACATCTTTACCATTTGACTTTGATGAAGATGGTGTTTCAGTTGTGGATGGAAGAGATCCATTCTGTCTTTGAGTAAGAGCTGAGGCTATCTGTCCAATTTGGTTCTCCAAAGTTTTGATTGAAGACTCATGGGTCTGTAAGGTTGCCCTACAATCACTTATGAAAGTTTTCATCAAGGCTTCCAAATTGCTGTTGTTGTTATTCTGCGTATACTGCTTTTGTTGTTGAGGGGGAAATCCTGGGGGTATTGCAGGAGCAGCATTGCTAGCATTCAAAGAATTGTTGTTCTTCCAACTAAAATTTGGGTGATTTCTCCAATTTGAATTGTACAAGTTGGAGAAGGGACTGTTACCTTTGTTATGTGATACAAAGTTTACAGACTGGGGGTTATGGGGACACTCTTCGTAGACATGCCCTCCTTCACAATATACACACACTACTCCCCCAGATGGTGTTGGCTCAATAGCTGCAGCAGTCTGTGTTTCAGACGTGGCCACGTTTGGAGTGCTCAAGTTCTTAATCATGTTGGTCAGAGAAGCAACCTGAGCAGAAAGGCCAGTTACTTCACTTATCTCATGGACACCAGCCTTCTTTCCAGGAGTGAATCTATCAGAGGGCCAATGGGCATTGTGAGTGGCTATGTCTTCAATAAGTCTGCATGCCTCAGAGAAAGACATGTTTAATATGACACCGCCTGATGAAGCATCAAGTATAAGCCTGGTAGGTTGATCTAGACCATTATAAAAAGTCTCCATTTGAATAACTACGGGAATGCCATGGTGTGGGCACATTCTTAGTAATTCCTTCCATCTTTCCCAAGCCTCAAATAATGATTCCCCTTCTCTTTGTTTGAAGGAAGTGATGTCATTTCTTAACTTGGCATTTTTGTTGGGAGGGAAGTATTTTCCAAGAAATTTCTCAGCTAGCTCATCCCAAGTATGAATTGAATTTGGCTCTAAGGAGTTCAACCAATTCTTGGCCTTGTCCTTAAGAGAATATGGAAATAGCTTCAGTTGGAAGGCATCTTCTGAGACTCCAGGGATGACAAAGTTGCTACACACATCCAAAAATTGCCTTAGATGTGCATAAGGATCTTCTTGAGGGAAACCCCCAAATTGCCCTGCAGTCTGCAACATTTGGAACATCATTGGCTTGAATTCAAAGTGACCAGTATGAATAGGTGGTCTTGCAATGCCTGTTTGTAAATGTGCAGGATTGAGCACGGCATAATCACGCATAGGCCTGTCCCTGTCATTGACCATGTCTTGTGGCCCTGCATTGATGAGTTGCTGTCTCTGCCAGTGTTCATCATCAACATAGGTATCTGTATGAGTTTGTGGTCCACGACCACGTCCTCCAGCATCAGAGTGCCTTCCTCCTCTTGGAGTACGTCCACCTCTAGAGCTTCTACCACCAGTACCATGTTCAGACATGATTGGTGGCTAAATTTGCTGTTGTTGTTGCTGCCTTCTTAGCCTTTGTTGTCTCCTTAGTCGCCTGAAGGTTCTTTCAGGTTCTGGGTAGAATTCAGGTTCAGATCCACTCCCTGGTTCTGTTGAACTAGAGCTTGAACTGGAACTAAGCATACGCTGTAACGTTTACCTGTTCACTCATAAAAACAACAAACAACACAACAGAATTCTTTCACCTAGTGTTTTAATTCTTGTTGAACAATAAAAGTTAAATACAATCCCCGGCAACGGCGCCAAGAACTTGTTCGCGCTCGTGTGTGTTATAGTCGCAATGTCAGTGCAAGTATACACGTCGTACAAGTAATAAAGTGGATAAAAGTAAGAGATCGTTCCCACGAGGATTGATTAACTTTCAGAATTCAAGTCTTTAAAACACAAGTGAAACAGGTAATAAATCGACACTAAAAGTTGATATTAAGACTAAGAACATAAATAAAGCAAGTAAATGAGAAGTGGGTGTGAATATGGAAGAGTATGAGTTGGATTGCTGCATGCAAGTAAATCTCCTCTAGTCAGACGTTATAACGTTTACACGTTAATACGTACAAATGCTATGTTGTATAGACGTTATAACGTTTGAACGCTGTTGCAAAAGAGCTGTGCTTTTCAGTCACAAAACGTCAGAGCTTCAAGTACTAGAATTCCTATGTCTAGGTTCTAAGTAGGCCTACTCCTGTATTTTAAGTACCCACAGCAATGTCCTATGAACTATTATCCATTCTATGTCTAGACTTAGATAAAAATGCCTAAATGTCTTTAGTGCACCTTTTCATTCACATAAATCTTTGAGTTCTTTTCATAGACCATGTCTGTACCTATGAATCTACTTATTTTAAGTGATCAGTTCAAAACAAGTTTGGAAATATTAACATGCAAAGATTTAAAGCGCATAAACATCAATACTTCATAACATTAAACTAGAGGTTCATTACATGCAAAACAACAACCCAACTACAAATGTTTAGCTCATGCTGAGCATCCTTACAGAAATAAGAGGAGTTAAAATCCAAATACCGTACATAGAGAAAAGGAGACTAAACGCAAAAGATACGCCTAAGTGGCCTTCCTTCATGCACGCTGTAAAGACGTTACAACGTCTGAGCTTTACAGTAATGGCTGTGGATGGATATGGAAATTGGGGCCTTGAGAGAATTAAAAATGAAGAAGTCTGAGTCCAGAACTTCTCTCAGAAAAACTATCTCTGAAAAATGGGGGAAGGTGGATGATGAATGGAGTCGTGTCCTTTCCGCATGGTGCACCCTTGCCTTTTTGTAGAGAGAGAATAGCCATGGTCAAAAGAGGGTCACATGCTTGCTGATGTCATTCCCCACCTTCCAAGCTTGCTTGCGAGTTGACTCTGCCCTGAAGTGACACCGCACTGCTACAGTGCGTCAGCCGCGTCAGTGCTGAAGAGAGAAGATCTTCTTCATTTCCAGATCTCTGGTCATCATTACATGCGCGCCAAAATGATATATTATTTTCTTGCTCTGCTGTCCTTCTTCAGACGTGATGAGAGACGCTGCCACGTTTGGATTACTGCACAAACACAAGAAGCATCAAAACGCTCACAAAGGCGCCAATTGGCACCAAAATGCCTAGAACTTGTAATTTAGCCCCTTTCTAACTAAAAGCAATAAACTAACAGAAACTTTACTAGAAACAACCTACTATTGCCAGAGAACTTGCATGATTTAACTTTGAATAAGTATAAATAACTCATATAAATATGAGT